>JAAWWB010000920.1:0-25010 GCA_018804465.1 Populus tomentosa
TTTACATCATAAACCATGACAATAATTACCTCTGGTTTATGTCAAATAATGAACAGCCCACCTGAATTACAAATTAATTTCACTGGCCTTGCAACTACCACCAATTTTTAGGCAGTGTCTCTCTACTCTGGACCTTCATCCATAAAAAATGAGGACAGCACGATCTCTCATGCCCCCGTGTTACATCTTCTCCGTTTTTATCATCATCCTCAAGTTTCTCCACAAAAATCACCCCTCAGGCATTTGGGTCTCTCTTTTCCCATTTTCCCATCAGATTTGGCCGTTCCTCCTCCTCCTCCTCCTCCTCCACCACCACCTTCTACGCCTCCAACCTCCTCGTTTCATTACTCTCCGCCGCATAAATATGAACCGAAAGAGGCGCTTCCCTCAAGTTCTTAACAATCTCCACCACAGAATCTCTCATCCACTGATCAACCTTCTCGTATAATAAAACTGCAGATTCATTACTTCCATCAGGAGAATCGGCTGTCTTAACAATTCCTGGCGTTGTACTACTCTTCATAACGTTCTTGTCTTTGCTTTCCGGTTGTTGTTTTTGATGTGATGGTGGGATTTATACAAAGGAGCTAGAGAGTTTGAATTGTAAGTCGTGAGGAGGTAAAAGGGATGTATATATACATGTAGGCAGTGTTGTAATGAAACAGGGACAGTCACTCCTTTTCAGATTGTAAGAGAAGGAAATGCTCAGGAAAAGGAGAATTGTGCACGGTAAGATTTTCACCGACTACATTTAATAATAACTAGCTATTTGAAATTTGCTCCTTTTCAAAATAAATTTTTTATATATAAAAGATAAAAATAAATTATAAATGAATCAAAATATTATTTTAAAAAATTATATATGCACAACACCATAAAAAACAATCTCTATAAAAAAAATTAAATAAGCAAAACAAATAACAGACGAGGGATATTAATCGAAACATAAATTTAAAAAATATTTTTAAAAAATATGTGTTAAAAAATAATATTAGAAAAAATAATAATAAATAAGGTGTTGTGGCTTAACTTATTAAACTCGTGACCCAAACCATAAGCTCAATTGGGTTCAATAAATTTCTCCTCCTTAAATTTACATCCAACCTAAAATAAGAGCCTAAAAAAAGCCTAGCTTGTTTTTTATTCTTTTTAATTTTTTAAAGGGACGAACGATATTATTTAAAAAAAGACAGTAAGTAAGCAACACTTCGCCAACCAAGGTAGACTATGTATCGTCTGCAAGCCTAGATTTCGGCCATCATGATGGTAACTGAAAAATTAAAGCTCCTATTTTTTTTGCCAAAAACTTATTTTTAAATCATTCTAACCCAAAAACACCTTATCAACACCCATATAACTTCCACAAACCATTCATTCTACTCCCAAAAAAAAAAAAAAAGCCTAAAAAAACAAAATCAAACCAAGTTAGCTATCACTTTGTCGGCTTAGATCTGATTTTTCATTCAATATTGAGGTTTTAAACAATCACCATGAACCCCTCTTATTTTATTAAAATTAAAATTGAGTTTAAGTGTTATAATCTTAGACAAAAAGATGATGAACACTTAGAAGATGAAGATGTAACTCCTAAAAATGCTTTGTTTGAGTTAGAATCTATCGCAAATGATATACCAAACCAATCATTAATGATGTTCCTAACTTAATATCCGAGTTAGTTAGAAAATTATCACATCATCACATTAGAAGTATTTCTAAACCCACATATGACTTAAACTTTCTAGTTAAATAAAATATTATACGAGTCATTATGTATCTAACTATTATTTATCAAAATTAAATATATCATTTAGAAATTAATTATCTTTTATATCTATACCTAACAATGTGTAGAAAGCCTTAATTGACCCGAGGTGAGAAATAATCGTGAACAAAGAGATGAAATTCCTACAAAAATAAAATGTGAGAACTTAGTGATCCTCTTCCAGGAAAGAAACCAACTATGATTTACATGCTAAAGTATAATTTAATGGCATAATTAAATGCTTTAAAGCAGGGACTGGCGGTGAAAGGTTATACACATGATCAATTACAAAGAGACATTTACATTTATAGCTAAAATTAACACAATTTAAGTCTTATTATATTTAGCTAAAAACTTAGACTAGCTATTATAATAATTCGATGTGAAGGACAACTTTCTGGTGAATTATCTAAAAACATTTATATGGATCTCTCACTAGGCTATATGATTCCTAAAATGCATAATTAGAAGATATGCAAGTTGAAGAAATCATTGCATGGATTGAAATATTTTTTGAGAGCATGGTTTCTAAGGTTCATAAAATCCATGATAGCCTACCATAAGAGCAATTCAAATCACGTATTATTCTTGAAAAAAAAAATATGGGTAAGATACAATACTCATTATATATATTGATGATATAGTGGTTATAGAAAATGATTTTGAAGATTACTTGGCTAGAGAATTTAAAATGAAAGATTTATATCTTTTGAAATATTTACTTGGAATCAAAGTATCTTGATCTCATAAAGTAACCTTTATATCTAAAAAAAGATATGCCTTAAATCTTATATAAAAGACTAGTATGCCAGCATACCAACTAGTTAATACATTAATAGAAGAATGTTTGAAGTTATATATTGAATTTAATCAGGTACTAGCTAATAAATGAAAATATAAAAGAATTGTAGGGAGATTAATGTACTTTGCATATATAAGACCATATTTGGCATATATATTGAGTATTGTTAGTCAATTTATGCATAATCTGAGAGAGAAATATATGAATACAGTATATATATTTTAAGATATATGAAGGTTGCATCTAGAAAGAGAATTTTATTCACTAAAAATATAGATTGTCAAAACATAGATGATATAAACTCGAAAGGCTAAACCTTAGAACCCATAATCAAGAGTTAAAATACTCACCTAAGAAAGATAAAATCAGATTAGAAAACCCAACTCAATGACAAGAACCGAAGGTGTATGGTTATAAGATAATAAATATGATATCTTTGATAAGTTCTAGAAGTTCAAATCAAAGAAAAAGAACACTCGCATTATTCAATCCATTATGAAAACCAAAAATATTTTCTTTTTAATGTTATTTCAACTTTTTATATAATATGGCTTGCAAAATAAACCCTAATTAGCATATGAGTTTAAATTAAATCCACATAAGTAACTAACTTAAATCCAAAATTGGATAAGACAATATTATAAAGCCCATGCTTTGTATATAATGAAGCCTAATTCATACAAGTCCTATATGCTTTATCTATAATAAGGCCCAAACTACACAAACCCTGTATTCTTTGTTATAATAAGGCCCAATCCGCATAAACCTTGCATATGCAACCCTATAAATGATACATATTAAATAACCACATCTCTTGCTTAGATTATATTGATCAAGGAATGATGATAATTAACAAACAACATTACAGGATTCATTATATACGTCAATTGAATCTATTATAAAAGCAACTACTCTTTAGAGCTTTTCAACTCTTGGAACAAAAAAAGAGGTATGTAATTATGAGCTTTTTGAAACTATATAAGTTGGTATATTGATTCATTATCATTAGGTTATACATTTGTCTCTATCATTGTATTTCATTTTATGATTGTGGTTGGTTTGGTTGGCAAGACACTTTTTTTATGTCCATACTTAAACATGTAGTGTTTAATTTTTTTTTTGTTTTGTCTAATTAAGTTGAGGCCTATAATCTTATGTTGATGTTTATTTTGAATATAATTGATGCAAACTAGTTCATTACATGCAATAATAATTGAAAAGTGTTAGTGTGTTTGAACTTAAAATCTTTATAGTTATGCTATTTTGCGGCTTGCTTCCTAGTCTGTTTATATTAATAGTGTAGTTTAATATGTTTGAGTAGGTGTTTGTAATGTCATTTTCATTGTAGATTTTGTTATTTCTTAACCACTGAAGCAATTCATAATTTTAGTGTTTAATAGGATTGTCATCATATTAAATCTAGTGTGAAAATACTAAATTCATTTAGTTAGATTTTGATGCAACTTTTAACCTAATCACTTTTATTCAAAGTTTTCTTTATTAAAGTATAAACAACAATCCATGAAAGATCTTGAATTGAGTTCCTAGTAAAAGTTAGTTTGGTTATTATAAAAAAAATATATGTTTTGATGATATCTTATAAATATGCAATATTATAATATTTTCATAAAAGATTGAAATGAATTTAAACTAAAATTTGATAGAATTTTAAAATTTTGATTAATGTATCATGCAAGAAGAGCAACATCAAGAAAAATGTTTTGTTTGTGGGAAAACATAGAAAAAGTCTCAATTTGAACAATTTGTTAAAATACAAAAAAAAGAAGAGGAAAAGATAAAAAAAGAAAAGAAAAGATGAGATTGTGATTATAGAAAGCCAAAACAAGCACATACAAGCTACCATATAAGAGGAAGATATATTTAATATTTATAGTTTATCAAAACTATTTAATTAATATTTATAGTATAAAAAATAACTAAATAACTCATTAAATAATGTTGATCATCTTTAATTTAGCAATTTTTTTATTAAAAAATTGTCTTGTTTTCTTACAAAATCTCCCCCCTTACTTCTTTCTTTCTTTTTTTTTTTTCTAAAAAACAAAATCAAAATGAAATGAACATATGAAAGAACTAAATTATAAATGAATTAAGAATCCAAGGATTATTATAAATACTTTATGTAGCTACAAGGACTAATTTATAAGTTTTACTAAACCACAGGACTAAGCTATACTAATTAACTACATATATATATATATATATATATATATATATATATATATATATATATAAAATAAAAAAAAGAGGTGGGAAAAAGATGGGGCCCAAGCAAGCATCCCTCCAACATCCTCGCATTTGAATTTGAAATGAAACACGGATCATGCCACTCCATCTCCTAGTTCAAAACCCTAACTCACCACCCCTCTCTCTCTCAAACCCAAGCAAAAGTATTCAACACAAATACCCTTTTGAAAGAAACCAAGATTGGGCCAAAGGGTTAGTGAATCTTGTATGCCTGTTTCTTTAATTTTGCTTTTTGGTTCAAGCCTTGATTTTTATGGGGTTTTTGTTTCTTTAATTTTGCTTTTTGGTTCAAGCCTTCATTTTTATGGGGTTTCAAGAATTTTTCCTTTTCGAAGTTTTGTTTTTTGGGTTTGGTGCTAGAGTTGTTTATCAAATTGGGTTATAATCTCTTTTGTAAAAGTTCGGCTAATAGGTTTGTTGCTAAAGTTCAATTTTTTTTTTTCTTTTCCTTTGGGTTCTTGAGTTTGGTACTCAAATTCTTAAATTCTTAAATTTTAAATTAGGTTCAAGGTAATGGAAGATCGAGGTGACGCGGGGAGACCCAGATCTGACTCCAAGGTTGGTTTCTCGCTTTCTTGGGTGCTTTTGAGAAGTTTTATGTTTATGTTTTTGGTTTCCTGATTTTGGGTTGTTTATAGTTGGCTGGTGAGAAGCGAACAAGTGGTGAATTGAGAGAGAAATCAGAAGTTGCTCGAAAAAAGATGAAAATGCGTGATCTTGAATCTCTGCTGGGGTCTGAAGGTAATATTTTTAAATATGTTAATTGTTTGCTGTTGCTGTTAGGGTTTTTTTTTTTTTTTTTTTTGACACTGAATTTGGGTGTATCTGGTATGTTAGAATGCAGTTAATTGGAAGTGCAACAGATAATCTATTACTCCTAGTAATATGACTGGTTTTTCATTTTCAAAATTGAAGCTTTTCTGCGTTCCTTCTTTTGAAGATTGCACTTATCCTCTTATGTTGTTTTTTTGTTTGCACTTTTGAAATTGGAGCAGAACTTCTTAATGAAATAGTAAAATGCTTATTGGCTCAATAATGTGAGAACAAGACCAACAAGAAACATTTAATTAAAAACAAATTACGTGCCTATTGAACTTCCGACTCAAACATATGTTAAAAGCCCTTTCTTCTGTACTTTATAATGCCCCAGAAGCAAGCTCCAGTCGCTTGCAAAACAAAGAAGACAGTGACCACTTTCAGCTTAGTGAACAGATGTCCCAAGTTATCAATGTGCCTGTAACCTCGGACCTCGATGCTTATCAAGCAGAAAGACGTGGAAGGACCTCATTATCAGTTGAGGTCACTGCTGCTTCTAGGCCACTGGATCTTAATAGTGAAGCTTGCATTGCTAATAATTTGGTGAGAAATGATATTCCAGAACATGCTGATAATTGTAATGAAGTCCCATTGCTCAAGAAGCATGAGGACAAACATGGCAATAAATGTGTAACCTCTGTTGGCATTGGTTTGGATCTGAATGCAGAGGATGATAGCTCTGTGAACCAGGAGCTGTTCCGAACTAACAAGGATCAGGATAAGTCAAGGGATGTTTCTGAGTGTGGCAGTACTACTGGTCCAGTGCAGGAAAAAGATCCATTAAGAATGTGGAAGGAGATGAAGCAAAATGGTTTCCTCTCATCTTCACATGGACGGATTTCAATTCAAAGTGGTTTTATGTCATCTTCTCATGGAGGGATACCAATGCCAAAGCAATGTGGGAGGAAACCCAAAGATGACGTTCACAAGAAAAAGAAGGAACTTGTAAAGAGAGAGCAGGTTGATAGGCTTACAAGGATTGCTGCTCCAAGTGGACTGCTAAATGGCTTGAACCCTGGGATCATAAACCATGTGAGAAACAAAAAGCAGGTCCATTCCATAATAGAGGCCCTGGTGAGGTCTGAGAAACTCGAAAATGGTTGTCTTGAAAGTAAACAAGCAATCCATCTAAAATCTGGAACTAAAGAAACCAATAATATGAGTGATTCTGTAATACAACGACTCGGTTTTTCTCACGGAGATGGGAGTTTGACTTCGTTAATTGGGAGCAAGCAAACAAGTGGGTGCTCTATGTCCAATGGGCAGGGTGATTTCAACATAGTAGGCACAACACATGCCAGAAATTTCGTCTCACACTCTCCTGTCAGCAAAGATGATGTATTGGCATTGAAGTTGTCTTCATCAACTAATGCCTTTGAGGAGTCTAGAACGGTTCTGAATGAGGAATCAGCAAACAGCACCAGTGTTTCTTGTCTTTCTGTGAGAGGTGAGTATTTAATTTTTGTTTCAGAGGGAATTAACAATTTAATATAAGCACATTTATATGTGAAATTGAGTTGGTGTAGAAATTGCAAGACAAGAACACCTTAGCTGAAATCAAAGAACACCTTAGCTGAAAGTAATTTGCTTTTGTACTTTCAGCGGCTTCAGTCTCTTCTCAATGGTTGGAACTTCTTCATCAAGACATTAAAGGACGAATAGCAGGTAGGGCTTTTATAATGTGAATGGTTACTAATTACTATTTAGTATGCTACTTGATGTCCTTATGGCAATAAACCATCTTCTGAATTTTCAGCATTGCGCCGCAGCAGGAAGAGAGTCCGAGCTGTGATTACTACCGAGTTACATTTTTTAATATCAAAAGAGTTCTCGGCTATTGAAGTGGACAGTTCTTATATTATGCAAAGGGCTTCAGAAGTAGTGTCCAATAATACAACAGCTGCCATGCATCAAGCGAGATGGAGACCATTGTTTGATCAGTTGGATAAAGCACTTTATGAAGAGGAGAAACAACTTGTAAGAGTGATAGCGGAGACTTTCTTTTCTTTCTCATGCTATTAAATTCTACTGGTAATCTAGGAATGTGTGTGTGTATGTGTGTGAACTTGACTCTAGTTATTCTTGTGATTTGCGATGCTTTGGTTTTAACACCTCTGACTGGACAAATTCAATTGCCTGTATTTATAACACAGTTTCTGAATACAAAAGTTGTTTCCTACATGTAATAGGATTTTTTTAAAATAAATCTTCACAAGCTTATGATTGTATAGAAAGTTTATTATTTTAATCTAATTTCCTTAACAAGCTTATTCAGGCTCTCTTCTCTGGTTTGAATTTCAGGAAAGTTGGTTGTGGAAAGTAAAAGAAATGCAAGTGCACTTTGATCAGGAACTGCAACATTTGAGCTATAAAGCAATTTTAGGTTACCCCAGGTAAATTATTGCCATTATACTTCTGTCAAATCTGTGGCTGGATCGGGTATAGCATCTTAAATTGCATGATTGAACTCATATAATGGGCATTGGAACTGTGATGAGTAATTATCGTGTTGACATTGTCATCAACATACACAATCTGTTTTGTTAGCATTCTTTTATTCATGGCTCTCCATATGGCAAATATTCTGCAAGTTAGCTTTATAATCCTGTAGTTTTCTTCAATGTTGCAGGACTGAGAAAGCTGATAGCTTGCAGAAGGAATTGGCTGTCAGAGCTGCTGCAGCTTCCATCTATTCAACATGCAATTTCCTGACTTCAAAGGAGAATGTATCTTGTTCCTGATCTTATGAACAAAAGTGTCCTCCTGTCTATTTTACGGTGTTGAATTCCCAATTATTAGCAATTTAATGGTCAGTTCTTAAGCCTTGGCAAAGCTATAACATTAAATGGAGGACCCCCCCCCCCCCCCCCCCCCCTATAACCCCAAAACTAGTCTGAATTATCGTAGTGTAGATTGTTATAACCCTGGTCGATAAAGGATGTTGAAAATTATCAATCATGGACACTATCAGGTACTTTGATGTATTTTTCTCTTGGCCTAGTTTCGAGTGTAGTTTGAAATTGGATCTCATTTTTCATGAAATGACACTTACTTTTTTTTTTTCGTACTTCTGTTTTCCCCTCTCTTGGTTTTTTTTTTTAATCTTTTGACGAGACCAGTTGTAGTGCCTCTTCAACATTTCACAATTTTAATTCTCTTGTTTCCACACGGTTTTAAACCATACTAGAGAAGATGTCCGAGCTTGTCGCGAGTGATTTTCTTTGTGTTTGTGAATTTATTTGCAATAATATCAATGTGCAAGTGTACTCGCGCAATGTGTAAGCAAAGCAGCATTGATGAGAAATGCAATAGAACACCATTATTGCAAAAAGAGAATAAACATTGTATTCCAGCCTTGATAGAGATTGGTTTAATGAACAGCTAAAACTATAGAAAAGATTGGACAAAAAATGCTGACAATGGTGCGTAGGCGGCTGTGCCTGTGCTGTTTCAGCAAGCATAAAAAAAACCCAATCAATCAATAAAAAGCAATGGTATGTCAAATGGACACAAAAAACAACAATATAGCAACTGAGTTTTGTCGAGCAATTAGTGAAAAAATGAATTGAACTTGCAGGGAAACAACAGTGTGAGAATGTGTCAGAAAAGTCAAAGCAATGAAGACAGAAGGAGAAGTTTGTGTAGGCTCATAAATGCAAGAAAACCAAGGAAAAATGAAAAAAAAAGATTTTTTTTTTTAAGTGTTAAATAGGAGTAGCATTGGGCGGATGAGGCAAACTCCAAATACAAAACATATATAAAAAGCATCTATAAATAACTTAAATGAAGAGCAACAAGAAGTCTAGGCAGCCATTATCTATATTATCAGAATTTGGGGGAAAAAAAAAAAGAAGCAATACATTGTTTTTCAAAGAAGCACTACACGAAACAGCGCTAGAAACTAGTACAAAATGCACCTCAAAAATGGTTTCAAGTCGTAAAAGTCAAACATGACGAATCGAAAAAGATATTACCTTCCCGTGCATGTCTCTGCATATAGAACTACATCGACAAAAAGAAAACTACATAATCATCATATGCAAACAAGAAGCAATTTCAAGATGAGTATTAGACTTATGATCCCTTTTCATGAATAATGGAGTCCTTGATGATTCCAAAGGGAAGGTCTATACTTGCAAGATCATGCACAATGACTAGAAACAACTTATGATGACTTTTGAGTAATATATATGAAAAATATCCCATGAAAAGATATTTTATTTGATATTATCACTTAAATTCTTTTAAATAAAGAGCAAAAGAAGCTTTATCACATATGTTCTTGTACCTTCAATCATTAAGAAGTTTTATATCTAGTTTCAGTTAAAAGATCTTATCACATAAGTTCTTGTATTTTTATCCATTCTTATCTAAAATGATAAAACTTATAATTTTTAAAAGAGTTGTAACTTAACTCTCTTTACATTAAAGAGCTAACATGTAAAAAGATTAGTATATCAATAAGATTACACTCATTAAAACCATGAATTAATAGTGAACTTGAACAAAGATTCAAGGTGTGGAGTGAGTGCTTATCAGAATTATTATAAATCAATGTGTATCTCTTACTCGTTTTATTTGTGCCTTGTATAATTGTGTGTTGTGTCGAAATTAAAGTATTATATATTTTTTAAAGTATCAAACTTTCAATCAATACCTAATGTAGCCCCTCCTAGGTTCTACAAATCCAAAAATAAAAATATTAACAAAAAAAAAATTAGACCAAAAAAATTACAATATATTATATCTTCAAACCTATAACAAAGAAGAACAATAGAGAGACAAATGAACATTCGTATCAAGAAAATCAATTTAATTTTCTGAGCATGATAGGGTAGAGACGAATTTGAATGCCTTCACAATATGTTTTCTTAAAAAAAAAAACAAAAACATTCAACTCAAAGGGAAAAATATATATCAAATAACAAATAATGCATGAAAGCAATCCCAAAACACACACAAATGACATCAAAACAATCCAAAGCCATCACAACAAGCATTGAAAGCTGTAATTGAACAACCACATGCACCCATAATGCAAGCCCATTGCACAACAAATATAATGCAAACTCTTTCAACAACAAGGCATAACATAACAAACTCGAAACAAAACTAATTAACAAAATAAAAGATTATTTTTCTAAGAGAAATAAAATATGCAACAAAGACCAAAAAAAAACACCAAATATAACAGAAAAAAATAAAGTTGTGCTGTTTATTTAGCAAAAAACCCTAGATGAAATAAAGAATGATCTTATGTGTGAAAATACTTAACAATCCGTGTGAACCCCGTGTAGAATAATGTAATTTTTAACTAAAAAATAATAAACTTTAGAGGAAATTTTATTATAACCACTGATAAAGAATCCCAAGATAGCTATGTTAAAATCAAATGAAATAATATTAAAAATTTTGTACACCAAAAATACAAACGGACAAGGATTTGATAGAAAATACATATAAGATTTAAATGGGTGGCATTGTTGTAATTCTTTATAAAATCTCCCTCTTTTTCAATAAAACCAGCTGCGCATGCAAAACAAGAAAAGACATAAAATTTGTGATTTTCTCTTTTTTTTGTTCTTCAAATTTACTTGGGTTATGAGTTACGAAGTGTCATTAAGTGATTTCCATCCATGATATCAAACCAAATTAGAAGAAATGTGTGTGTGTGTGTGTGTGTGTGAGAGAGAGAGAGAGAGAGAGAGAGAGAGAGATTGGGATTTTATGTTTGGATTAAAATTTCTCAATTCTTGATATAAGGGTTCATAATATTTTTGTGATTGAATGTTTAATTGAGTTATTTATTATTATTGTCGAGTTATAAAACTACATAGAAATGATTTGAATTGAGTCAACTATGTGAAGAATTGAAAAATACCCAAATTAATGAATTTAGGGTTTATGTCTATATTTTGATTGATATTCTAAATTATTTAATTGTTAGTTATTTGGGGTTTAGATGATATCAAGAGGATATAATTGAAGAAATCAGAAATCAATTTTTGAAAAATTAAAACCCTAGCGGCTGACCATGTTTGGGTATTTTGAAGGATTTGAAAATTTGATTATATTGGATTGATTTTGATGTTTTAAATAGTGTTTTGAAATGCTTGAAATTATGCATGAATGTTGAAATGTGGAATGATTTTGTTAGATGTTAGAAAGAGAAAAATAAGAAAATCTATAAGATTGTATAATGTGAGTGTTTTGATGATGTTGTTATGTTTTAATTTGATTAATATGACAATGAGATTATGTTAGTTATGCTGCATTTCATGTGAAAAAGAATGCCTAATCATTAGAAAATATTTATTAAGGGTGAAAAGATGAAAGTGTGAGAAGTTGAGAAAATGAGTAAATTTTGGTGCTTTTAATAATGTTGTAATAATTAAATAGATTGGTGTGATGATGGTAGTGAATTAATCTTTACGGTAATTTACATTAAATAAATTAGTTGATAATGTGTTGTTAAATGTGTAAATGAAAAGAAGAGAATATGAAGATTGATGGAATTGTGTAAATGTTAGTGTTTTAATGGTGTTGTAATGTTTAGAAAGTGATTATGATTTTACAATTTTAAGGGTCAAAATTGTTGAGAAAATTTTGTGAAATGCATTTGTTGAGAAAATTGAAACGTATTCTAATTGTGAAATTATGCACAAATTAATTAATGTGTAGGCATAATTAGTTATAATTAAGATAAAATGTTGAATGATTGTATGTTTTACATATTGGAAAGGGTGTTTTGAAAAGTAAAAGAAAGGAATTCAATAATTTTTATGTGGAGAGGTTTAATTAAACTAAAATTTGAGATAAATTGTATAGATAATTGATGAATTTTATGTAAATTGAAGGAGATTGAAGTTAAATGTGAAATCTTAATATTTCTTTGAGTGAGTCCAAACTATAAGAAAAATATATATATGAAAATTGATGCTAAACACATAAAAAGCATGGTATGAATGCTTGGAGCGGTGTATGTTAAAATGCCAAAATAGGCTAAGGACTGTATAATTATTTATGGCAATGTGTGTATTTATGTCCAACTAAATCGGTTAATAAAAAAGTAAACATGTATGTGATTGGCCAAACGAGATATTAAATAGTTATTGTTGAGAGTTTTATGGTAATATGTGTATTCACTTTTTCAAGAGCACTTCTAACAAGACCTTAAGGTAAAGATTGCCCTAACATCTTTAGTTAATTTAGTTATATATGTAAATGTTGAAATTCAAATTGTATGCTTATTTTTATATATCAAGAACAAATGTTCATAATCGTAATTGTGGTTTTATGGAAGATAATATCACAAGAATTATCCCTTTAGGGTGGAAAATAAATGTCATGAGAAAGTATGCATTTGGAGTGGTAAATTATGTTTTCAAGTAGAGTAATGATATTAAATAAAAATACACCCATAAAAATGCAACAACACATATTAATTAGTTTAATTCTTGAAATGACTGCAACAATAGAACCAAATAATGTTAAAAATAAGTTGGCTGTAAAGAAAGAGATTGATTAATTACATGTTAAGTCAATTGTTTCGAAAATAACTTACATATTTTATATCTTAATCTACAATTGGGATGGAGACTAGTTAATTATATGTTAAGTCGGTTATTTAGAAAAAAAATTATTTTATATCCAAGTTGGGTGTTTAGATGAAGAGTAAAATAATATCATGTAAATGATTCCTACAAGGTAGGAAAATATTAATACGTAAATTATACATATAAGGCATGAAAATAATATTATGTAAATGATGCCTACGAGGCAGGAAAATAATATTATGTAAAATACACCTATAAAGCAAGAAATAATAATATGTAGGAAAATAATATTATATAAATGATGTCCATGAAACAAGAAAATAAAATTATGTAAATTATGCATGTGAGGGAAGGAATTAATATGTGAAATTTGAACCAATCGCAACGGTATTATTTTATAAAATTTAATTCGACTTTCATGGTGGAACTTATTAATTCAACCTTTATGTTGAAATTAAATCATTACCCAACCGTATTCCCATACTTACAAACAATAATCAAACACAATAACATCCATTCATCAATCAAACAACACAATCTCATTTTCACATAACCTTAACATAACATTAACATTTCCAATTCATTAACAAAACTACAAATTCATTGTAAGTAATCTCTTTGATGTGTAATTCTTATCTTAAATGGATGATAACTCAGGATGTAAGAAAAACAAGGCTACCTTCACTTCCTCTCTCTTTCCCTTTCCAAAACCCTAGCCCTGAAATTTCTTCAAAATAACCCACCAAAACACTCAATTTTGTTCTTTTGATTACTTGTAATCCCTTACTCACTCTAATTTTGTTTCTTAATGGATTTAACATGAATTAAGAAAGAAAAAAGAAATTAACAACCCCCCCTCTCTTTATGTAGAAAAGTGCGGCCAAATAGAAAAAAATAAGCATTTATAGTTAATTTTTATTAATTACATATTGACTTCATTTATCTTATATTTATGTGTTTTCCCCCACTACTTTTTCTTCTTGATTAATTTATGCACTATCACTTTTTTTTAATACAATTTCACTCATTTTTTTAAATCTAAATTTCTTTTATAATCTAATTTGATATATTTCTGGATTAAATAAATTCTTTTATTTTCACTCTGAGAAAAGTTTTAATTGAGTTTTTACAAAAAAAAAAATGGTCATCGGCAAAATACCCGACATATTTTTAGCACACGCACCGTCAATAATGGAGACTACATCGTGATGATGAAAACACAGTCATTTGAAGCTAGAGTTTGGTTGATGGAAGATGCTATATGCACTGTCAAAAAATCATGAGAGAATCCAAGCACCTCCACGTCAATCGGAGGCACGATCATCTTTTTTTATATTAAATAATAATTTATTTATACACAAATACTAAACTGTCTCTAGCTGTCTTGATAAATAAAATAATAAAAAGATAAAAAAAACACCCCTTAACCCAAGGCAAAAACAATTCTAATGTAAGGATAATGTGATAATTTTACTATAATTAAAGTAAAAAAGTCAAAAGCACCCCTGCCCGTTAGTGTTTTAATTGTTTTGTCTTAAAGGATACAAAGTTATTTCATTGCGCAAATAATAAAAAAAAAAACATTATACCATTGTTCTCAAGGTTAATGTTTACATAGACAAAATCATCATTTCCTTGTTTTAATTAATAATGGCAATAAGCCCAGAACAATAATAAAAAATAAACGATAATATGACTACCCTTGATAATGTTTTTGCTGCCTTGGAGAATGTTTTAGTGCTATCATAAATTAGCAGTGCCTAGGACAGTGGTAAAGAAGACACAAGGGTGTGTATGGATGGATGATATCGACCAACACTTGGGCCAAATACTACTGTGGTGAAGCAATTGCAAGTACAGCACAAAAAAGCTTGTGTCACTTCAACAACCAAGAGACTCGGTGGGCACGAATAAAATAATAAAAAAAACAAACCACCATGTGCTAGTTGATGATGAAAAGGCCATTTATAAAACCTCCATTGGTTATGGCACTACTAGTTTGTCAAGAACAGGGGAAAGAGAAGGGGTTGGGCACTGACATTACCAAAAAGAAGGGAAGGAAAAGGCGAACACCCATGTGAGATTAGCTTTGTTAAAAGGAAAGGAACAAATAATGCATTTAAAACAAAGGAACAAGAGTCAAAATCCAACCATCTTTATATTCCGACAGCATCATCTTGTGTAATATTCCATTCCCGTACCTCGACAATCTTGCATGGGCCCTTCCTACCTCTTTTCTCCCCTTTTCCCTATTCCTCTTCCTATTATTCAATTGACCACTGAGATAACGACTGTCTTCCAAGTGGGTGCTGTGCTAGGAATCCTTGGAATCCTAAGGGTTGGAGTCACTTTTGACTTGTAAGAAACTATTTTAATACCTCCACCGTTGCTATCATTGATATCACCTGATTTTTAAAGCAGGACTTTTGGCTATGAAGAACAACTATAGGAGTTCCAAACAAGTGGCAAGAGCTAAACTAGCGTGTGAAATCAGTCAAACCATTTCTACTATCAGCTCATAACCAGAAACAAAATCAAGATGCAAAATGCAAGACTGGAGAATTAGAAGCAACTTCGTGACAATATCCAAAAGGGTCCCCTATTCGAGCCCGGTGAAAAGGAATCCGGCAACCTAACAGCGACATCGAGAATAAACCACAAACATAAACTAAAAAACAGTCAGGACAAGAACTAGTACAAAACAAAGGGAAAAAGAACCTCCAACAGCTGATTTTCTCCTCGTTGATTAGTTGAATAAACCGGATTCCTCTTCCCCGGATAACCCCGTTATAAATCCCAGCTATTAGTTTCTTAACATAATAATTCATGTTCATCCTTACTCCTCTTGCCCTTCTGAAGGACATCTGATCAGGTCTAATATATTAACTACCTCTCCCATGTCTGGCCGGTTTGATGGAACTTGCGATGAGCAAATCAAGCCCAGCTTCATAACTGGAACAGCCTCATCTGCTGGGAAATTTCCCAGGAGCCTTCCATCAACACATTCTTCCACCCTGCCTTCCTCCAATGCACCTCTGACCATGTCACAAAGCACTACCACATCATCTTCCATGTACTCGACAGGTCTCTTGCCAGTAACAATCTCCAGAATCAAAACCCCAAAACCATAAACATCACATTTCCCGGTTATCTTTGCAGTTCTACAAGCAAACTCTGGTGCCATGTAGCCAAGCGCACTCTGAATTTTGCTGCTTAAAACATAGCGGTCTAGCATTGGCAACAGCCTTGCTAGGCCAAAATCACCAACTTTTGGTTCACCTGAAATGTCGATAAGGATGTTTCTTGATTTTATGTTGTAGTGGATGATGTTTGATTGATGCAAATGTGCCAAGCTTTTTGCAGTCCCTAGAATTATATTGAACCTCTCATTCCATGACAGAAAATGCCCACCTGGTCTGTCATGCAGATGCTTATACAAACTACCACCAGAGACAAACTCATAAATGAGAAGCTGTAAGGATGGAGTCCAATAATAACCTTCAAGTGCCACAAGGTTTTGGTGCCTGATTTTCCCCAATTTCTTAACTTCCCTTTCAAAATCTTCTTGGGACTTGACAAGACTCGATACAGTAAGTTTCTTGATTGCAACAGGACGCCCATCTCTGAGAACAGTTTGGTACACTGCTCCAAACCCACCTCTCCCAAGTTCACAATGCTTGTTGAGCAGAGCATGTGCTCCAGTGCTGAAGTCAGTGTCGCCAGAAAACATGACTAGTTTGCCAGAGTTGGCATCTGTAGTGGACGAATCGCTAAAGCCATCACCTGCAGATAACGTGAGAACAGCTGCAGATCTAGATGTTGATGACCGAACATGGAGATTAAGCACAGTGATGGCAATCACACCTACAACAATGACAGCAGCAGCACCAATGGCAATGAGAGCAGATATGCTTAGAATGATTCTTTTGTGACCAAGATTTTGAGGAAGTGAGCCTGGAGTAGAATCAGAAGAAGAGTTTGGATTGAGAACAATGGGTTTGGGAAGGACTGCAGGGCAAGACTTATTGACTGCAGCCCCACAAAGGGATGGATTTCCAGCGACACACGAAGGTGATATGGTGTTAAAGAAACCGCCTGCTGGTAGTTCACCTTGCAAATTGTTGTGGGAAATGTTAAAGGAGGAGAGGCTGGGAAGGTTTGCCAACTGCTTGGGTAGGGTGCCTGTGAGGCTGTTTTGAGATAGGATTCTACCTCATCGAAAGAAACAGAAAAACAAGAACGAGTTAGACTGATGAAGACAGTACCATCTTTAACCAATATTTACTTTTTAAGGAAAAAAGAAAACAAATGGCAAGGGACAAGGGACTTCTCCTATTTTGAAACGCAGACACATACAACAATGCAAACAACTTGAACATCACATTCTTTTAGTTACGCAATAAGCTACTGCAAATTTAAACTCTAAAACTAAATTGGTCAAAAAAAGAGTTCAAAATCATAATCTAGAGACTGTACGTATAATCCTCGAAAGCAAACACCATCAACCCTAACAATAAAGCAGTACGTACAGTAGCAACTGTCGTAGTTTATGAAAAATTTGAGATCTTACCAACGCAGAAAATTGTGGCTCTAACTGTTTGACAAAGAGCAATTGAAACAGAATTCATGAACTCATCTAACTCTTGCCTCTACCAAATTGAACAAGGACAAGAAAACAAAAAACATAACAGATTGAGAAAGGAAAGCTTACAAAGTCGTTAATGAAGAACAGTTCCCTATTGAACTTGGGATTTGCCCCGACAGCGAGTTCCTCTCCAGTCTCAGTTCCTTCAAAGCAAAAGCTCCTCCAATTTCCATAGGAATGCTCCCATTTAGCTTGTTATCACTCAAATCAAGAACATCCAATTCCTTCAAATCTCCAAAAGTCCCCGGAATAGGACCCATGAGAGAGTTCCTTGACAGATTCAAAAACTGCAAGCTGCTTGAAACCCCGATGCAAGATGCAATCTTACCAGAAAAATCATTGTGTGATAAATCCAAGACTTGAAGCTTTGGAGCAGAGCTAAATTTTCCACTGAGCTTATTCTCCAATTGCAAAACTTTCTCCAAACCTGAACCAAAAATCCACACAGGAAGGTCGCCACTCAGCAAATTCTGGCTAAAATCCAAAGCCAAAAGGTTTCCACAGTTGGTCATAGATTCTGGTAAGTTCCCACTTAAACTATTTGCAGACAAATTAAACACCTTCAATGATTGAAGATTCCCAATTGAAGTTGGAACCTGACCCGAAAATCTATTTCCAGAAAGATCCAAAGTCTCAAGGCGATTGAGTTCACCAATCCAGTTTGGAACCTCACCAGTGAACATGTTGTTACTCAAACTCAAATAATTACACAAGCCAAGATTCTGCATTGTGTCTGGAACAGTCCCAGAAAGCATATTCTCACTGAAATCCACAGACCTCAATAACAAACAGCTTCCAATCCCGTTTGGAATACCCCCATTAAACCGATTCTTGCTCAGGTTAATATTCCTCAAATTGTTCAATACTTCAATCCCTCTGGGAATCTCACTATCCAACAAATTACCAGACAAATCAAGTGAGCTTAACCCATTCAAACCCCAAATCCCGGCAGGCAAAGACCCTGAAAACTGATTCGAACTCAAATTTATGGATGCTAAACTAGCACATGAGCTCAAAGTACTTGGAATCTTCCCTGAAAACTTATTCTTAGCCAAAGAAATATCCCTTAAAGCTCCACAATCCTTAAAAAAGTCCTCCGGTATTGTCCCGGAGAGACTGTTTTCACTCAAATCAATGATTCTAAGGTTTTCAAGGCGAGTAAGGTTAGTATTAATGCTACCAGTAAGGCAGTTTCTTGATAGAGAGAGCTTGTGAAGGAACTGGAGCTGCATGAGGCCACGGCCGATCTGACCTGAGAGAGAGAGCCCATCAAGAGAGAGCTCAGTGACCCGGTTGGATCTGGGGTTGCATTTGACACCAAACCAGTTGCAGGGAGTGTCATCATCTTGGTTCCAAGATGAGAGCTTTCTCTTTGGATCTTGAAGGTCTGCTTTAAACACTATTAGACCCAAAACATCATCATTTAATGATGGGTTAAGGGATCTCACACAATGAGTTCGAAAAGATAAAACCAAGAAAGCTAATAAGCTCAGCAGCTTTTTTGTCCTTGACATTGATAATTGCTATCAAGAAACTCAAAAACCACTACAGCCCATTGAAACTAAGCAAATAAAAATAGAAAAAACGAAGGGAAAAGCTAAAAACTAGTGATATATTCTATTGGCTTCAAAAACGAAAAAAAAAAAAAAAGGGTTCTTTTTTTAACGTCTAGATTTGAAGTAGAGAGACAAGTAGAAGTCAAACTTGGCAAAATGAGACAACAACCCAAACATTTCTTAGCTCAAGTGAGAAGATGATGTTATAGTTCTCCCTGCGCCTGACCAATGCCCAGAAATGTCCCTAACTTTTGGCTTCAAGTTTCACAAAAAAGATAAAAACTTCTAGCAAGTAAACAGATGATCTGATAACCAAATAAGCAGCAGTAAGCTGGTGCATTTAAAGCTGAGTGGACAGGACACTCAAATGGTTCACCAGATTCCGGTGAAACAGTTTGGGTTTCGGTGAGAGTTGCCGTTAGAAAGCATCGGGAAGTGAGGGGGAGAGGAGGTGTAATAAAGTTTGTGTTTTTGTTGACGGGAAAGGGCAGAGAAAATACGAAGCAGGCTGGCAGGCTGGTACGTTGGGGCTATTTAATGAGATTTGTAGACACGTGGCTACTTATATAAAGTGGATGGGTTTTCCACGTGGCTTTTACACGTATTCCTTTCCACTGTCAGTGAGAATTCCTTAAAAAATGGCGATGGATCTTGTATTGCTGACGGGACCTAAGAGCGCTGATGAAGATAGATGGATTGGATTTGAGTTTATTATTATATAGAATTTATTTTTTAATATTTTATAAATTTTAATTTTAATTTTTTATTAGATTTACAAGGGTTGGATATATTGTGTTTGAATAATTTTTGTGAATATGTGTGTGTGTGTGTGTGAGAGAGAGAGAGAGAGAGAGAGAGAGAGAGAGAGAGAGAGAGAGAGAGAGAGAGAGAGAGAGAGAGAGAGAGATGTATAATTCTCATATATTTATATTTATATTTATATTTATAAGCAAGCTACAGCTATAATATAAATTGCAGGTATCATGACATCTACAATATTAGGACTAATTTTAATACTTTGAACCACCATTAAATTTTAATCCCATCCCCTTCCCCTTTAAAAAAAAAAACATGTCATTTTTTGTTAGGTTAAAAGAAATCTAACATAAAGCTTACTAAAGAGAATTTTAGAGCCAAAATATTTTTAAATTAATAAAAATAACAGTTTAATCCATAAACCATTGAACATAAAGACAAAAGAAGTATAAAGTATACAAGTTATCGAGTTGACTAGGTTTAAAAAATCTCAACCCACCACCTGACTCATGATATTCATTTTTTAGATGTTTTGACTTATTATCTGTTAGTGAATATGGCATATAGTCAATTAATTGGTTACATGTAGCACTAATTTTATTCATATAAAACATATTTATTAATAATAAAGGCTTTTATTATTTTTAATATTCATTTATATTTGATTAATAAATTTATTGTTGTCTATAGAACAAAAATAATTTGCAAATAAAATTATAAATTTGTTATAATTATAAGATTCTTATTGCATCAAAGTATTGTTCATAAATATTCTTGGTCAATGCTTTATAAAAATTGGATATTAATTAGAATTGTTGAGATCGGTACATATTATGTTTTTTTAATGAAAGAAAGCAACTGCTCTCATGAATTGAAATATGGAAGATACCTAAAACTAATATGTAGATGCTTACTATATGACATGTATATTGAATTGAATCGCATGAGAATTCCATATGGAAAAATCACATATGTTATGGTCTTCTCATTCTTCAATTTTAGTTGCTCCTCATTTATTTGCTTAGGTGTAAAAGATACAAGATTTATAAGTCTTCCATTCATCTTAAATGAATACCTATTTGTCACTTCATCATACATAAATCTTTTATCATACTATTATGGTCTACCAAGCAACAAGTGACTAATCTGTATTAGCACAACATCACATAACACTTCATCACAATATTTACCAATAGAAAAACCAACCAAAACTTGCTTATTCACTTTCATTTCACCACCATCATTTAACCAATGTAATTTATGAGATGTTTGGTAGTATGAAGATTCAACTTTCTCATAAATTTAGTACTAGCTACACTAATGCAACTACCACCATCTATAATGAAGCTACATATCTTATTATGAACATGGTATCTCGTGTGGAATATGTTCTCTTTTGACCTTCCAAATCATCCACCTTGATATGTATATTCAGTGTTCTCCTCACCACAAGTGCCTCTCCCTCAATCGGATACTCAACACAAAACATCATTAGCATCCTCTAATGGTGGCATCTTCTTCTCTTTATCCTCCCCATCGGTCTTAACCTCAGTATTAGCTTTCATAACCTCTATTTTATTTGAAAACTATGAAGTAATATGATTAAAACCCAGACAACGAAATCATTTGATGTCATGGTTATGAGAAGTAGGACTATAAAGTCTTAATGCATTTCATGGTTATGAGAAGTCGAAGTATAAAGTCTTCACGCAAAAATTTCTCTATATAGCCTAAATCTCCAATTTTCACATATTCTTGGCAGATTTTCAGTCATGACTTCAAATACGTTGTTTTCTCTTGTCTGGATGAATTATTAGGCCTACCATATATGGTTAGGAAGCTTACAATGTCTACTTTCTAGACCAACCTAAATTGAAGAAGAATTTCACCTATAGCTCCAAATATGTCCCAAACAGTACACAAAAATCTAATTTAGCTGATATGATAAGATTTATCTAGTAACTTCAACCCTCTTAAATAATATGTTCCCTAACTCAATTTGAACTTAAAAATCACTAAAATATAGTTGCATATGTCTAGCATCTACCTATAAAATGTCAGCTCTTTTCGATGTATAGTTTAATAGATATGCTTGATTTTGCAAAACTGGTCAGTAAATATTTTAAAGCCAAATTCAGACATGATTTGGTTCATATCACAATCTCTATGGATCAAGACAGATCCCCCTCAGTAAGAAGATCTCTTCATTATCAAGCTAAAACTTAACTATTCTAAGACCCAAATTTTAATGGTGTATTTATTTTTATTTTGTATCTTTAATAACTAGGATATATACTTTACAATGTAATTTTATACCTGTAAAATATTAAAGTGTTCAATTAATTCCTAACATTTTATTTTTGTTAATTCATTTAATTTAATATCAGGAACATGCATTACATTGTAAAATTCATTACCAAATATTTATTAAACAAATTAATTTTTATGGTGTTTTTAAAATTTTGGCAAAATTCTAATGGATAATCACAAACTTGTTATAATATCGATTAACTAATTTTGTATTTTTTAAAGTATGATAAAAACACAATTGATTTTTTTTATAAAAATATGAATAAAAATTTTTAGAATTTGGTCATATGCACACAAATAAAAACATATTTTTATATTTTTTTAAATAAAGAATTTTGGATTTTTTTTAATTTTTCTGGAATTTTGAAAAAAAAATAACTATATTTAATATCAGATCAATATTTTACAATGTAAGTCTATAGTTTAGATATTTAAAGAAATGGTTGAAAAACATGTGATAGACCTACAAATAATTTTGAAACGGTCCCTAAAATTTTCAAAAAATTTTAAAATTATTTAGGGTTTATTTGGCAAGACAAGAAACAAGTTCATCAAAGAAAACTGTTAACAATTCATTATGGCGTGTTTGCCAAACATGTCATAAGGATTAAAAAAAAAGTATTTTTTCTTTATAAAATTTTGCAAAACCAAACAATATTTTAAGCTTGGATGAGCTGAGCTTCTTAGCCCAAAGCCTATGACAAAAAACAAAACCAAAATCAGAAACAAAGAAATAAAGATCAAAAGAGATTTTTTTTTTTTTTTAATTTTGTTAAGAACACAAAGAACACTCTTATGAATCTAAAAACTGAAATATCATTACATACTACATCACATCAAATTAAAGGTATATAAGGATCTAACATGAAAAACTAATGCATAATCGAGCATCGAACATTTACAACAAGCTTTGATTTTCAACAAATCAAACCTAATAGCCAAGAACCATACCCAAATATTCAAACCTACTAGGGGTTGATTGATTCAAAATAAGTTTCAAAAAGTTAAAATGATGGTATAGAATAATCATATATGAATCTGAGTCTCAACCAAAACCCACAAGTAAGGCTAGAACTTCAAAATATGAGAAAACAAGAAAAAGGCTCAAGAACATTCAAAGGTAAAAAAAACCTAGAAATTCATCCCAAACCCATAAAAAAACAAAAACCTAGAAATTCATCTCAATCCTATAAAAAAAATAAAAACCTACAAAAAACATAAAAAACCAAAAAATAACCTAAGCCTTGTAACCATAACTCAAATATATTTGCCATAACTTGATTGAACCATCCAAAATGACAAGAAATAAGAATCAAAAGCAAAATAGCAAGCAAATCCTATCACTCATAAAAAGACCAAAATTGCATCTCCCTATACGCAAACATTGTTGCATTGATTATTCCTTCTATTTATAACCACAAACACCAAAATAGTATAAGATCAACAAAAATCAGCAACATGACCTTTTAACATATTTCACCACAATAATTTTATTGATTAACTTAAACATTAAAACCTGCTAAAATGGATTTTAAATTAACATTTATCATCATATTACCAAAACTAAAATATCAACATAAATATGAACATATATAGGCATACTAAATCATGGCATAACTAACTATTTAAGCACAAGTATATATGGAATATTAAACTAACTAGACAATCATAGTGGGTGCATAATAAACATTCAAACATGAATTTAAAAGATAAATAGAAGAATCGAGTGTGCTTATTGAGCTACACCCTTATCAAATTTAAATCCCCTTTTTTATAGCATTAAAAGGGTATGAAATTAAATCATTTATGGGTTTAAAGGTGATTTTTCAAAACTAGATCATATGATATTCTTTCCATTTTGCCTCTGATTTGTTAAGAGACCATTCTTCTCTCTTCTTATTTTGTTTTCCCTCTCCTTTGACGTCTAATAAACTCTTGGAAGTTTTTAAAAAGGTTAGGAACTTCATAACTGAAACTTGGCCGAAATGGTTGATTAGAGGTGCACCTTCCATGAATTAAACGTGGCAAATAGAAGGTCATTGTAGCCAACCAAGCCATAAATTATGTAGAAGGGTTGTTATTCTTTAACTATGAGTATATCATGCTTTATTTGATGGTCTGTAACTTTCCCACCATCGATCAAAAATTGGTTGTAACACTATTGAATGCTACTAAACCAAATTTTTTTTTCTTTAGGACAAGAACATGAGGGTTTCTATATCACGAGTGAGGGCACAAACATTGAAAAAGGGTGACATGGCCTTGTAGAGGGTAAGCTTCTCTATCAAATGATGGTGGTTAAAGCCCCTGAAATAGTCAAAGATGTCACATTTATTTGTTTGAAACTGACATCCTAATCATCTTTTGTCTACCGAGGAAGATAATAAATAGGGATAGGTGACGTGTCACTCGATTCTTCATTTAAAATAAGTGATATATTGCCTATTTAAACCCTAAAAATTAAGGTTTTTTAATTGGGATTTTGCAAATTTCAATTTAGTCCATGTTTTTTTAATTTCAACACATGCACCTTTAATTG
>JAAWWB010000921.1:0-25002 GCA_018804465.1 Populus tomentosa
ATCAAGAATTCAACAAGAACACTACCTTATGATTTTATATTCAACAATTCAAGAGGATGTAAGAACCCTATTTGTTTTTATATATGTGGCTGAAACTAATCAAGAAAGAAAAAAAAATCAAGAAACAAAAGACACAAATTGAAGGACATAACCTATAATTAAATATGCTATGATACCAACTTATGTGAACCCTAATAGAATTGAATGGAATTCACGAACCCAAGATCTATCTAATCCAAGTTTGTTGAAAATAGGATGAGCTTATCATAATGAAAGACTTGCTCCAAGGCAACAAGACTATAAACCAACCCAATCACAATGCCCACACCTGGAGACGAGCAAAAGGAGTATAAATTCACAAGGATTGGTCAATTCTTTGAACAATTAAAAGTTTAATCAAGAACCAAGATTAACAACCAAAGGTCGGTAAAAATCAAAATATTATTAGCAAATAAAAATGTGCTAAAAATTATTCTCAAGAGTATGTATACCCCAAGCCAAAAACCCTAGTTTCCTTAATAGGTTACATATAAACCCAATTTAAATAATAATCAACCCAAGCTAAAGTTAACTTAAACTAATTAAAATAAATAAAATAAACAAGTCTGAAACTCAGACAAGTGTTTCCTCACAAAATAAAAAAGTTTAATAGCCCAATTAATTTAATAAGATAAGTTCTATTATTTCCACATTTTGTTTGGCATCAACAAAGCTCAACTTCAAACGGATGGTTCTCTCTTGTCTTAAATAATTAGAAGGCGTATCGTATATTGTTGGAAAGGTATGGAAGTCTAGTTTCCATCCCAACTGGAATCACCTCAAAACTGTCTAAATCTAGTCTTTTTCTCTCAATCCTTGTGTAATGATCTTGGTTCCACCAACAAGCCTCTCTTGAACATGAATAAAATTAATCATGGCTTGCTCCTCATTATTTAATATCCTCTTGAAGTCCGCCTTAGTCCACGTATTTTGAAGAAGTCTATTGAAAGCCTCTTTGAACATTTTAGCTCTAAGCCTTGTAACTAGACCAACTAGAACCTCCAATGGATCCTTTGGTGCTTGGATCACATCAAACACCCTACGTGTCTCCCTACCATGCACCTCTAATGGATCCTTTAGTGCTTGGATCGCATCAAACACCCTACGTGTCCCCCCATGCTTTCCTATGTATCTCTACATTACAGTAAGCAGTTCTATAATTCTCGATTCCTCATACACTTGGTTCTCTCTCTCTCTCTCTATCGATATTTGCCCCACTTTGTTTCTATCTTCAAATGGTCCACTCACATTGTTGTTTTGGTATAAGATGGTCTCTTTTTGTCTTGTTTTGAGCTAGAAAAAGAATCTTTTTTTCAATTTTAAGCCCTTTCATACCATAATTTTACAAAAAAAAAAATTAAATCTTTTGACTGATTCCTCTTTCCCTTTCATCCTAAACATAAAGATCCATTTGCTTGTTTGAGTTAAGAATGGAAAACCATTTAACTGTTTGAGTGATTAAATAAGATATCATCTCTCTCTCCCTCTCTCTCTCTCTCTCTTTTTTCTACTGATACATAGGGTCTCTTTTTGCCCAATTCAGCTTGTGAATTGCCTTTTGGTTGATATAAGCTTTAATTTAATCCTTTAAGGTTCTATATTAGTTGGTGCATTTTGTAATTGTGTGTGGTTGACTTGGAAATGAATGGTCATGGAGAGGAAGAACAACAAACTACATTTGAGATATATGTGGTGGTTGCTAAGAGGAATGTCGAGGAGGAGGATGAGAATTGTGATTGTATTGAGTTCCTTATGAAAGAGTTGAGGAATGTGGGGTTTATAGTTGAGATCGAGTTCTTGGCTTAACAAATGAGTTTATCAAAAGTTAGCCTTTTTCTTTCTTTCTTTCTTTTTTTGGTGCTTGTCTCTTTTGTTTTTAATACCATTATAATTAATCAACTAACAATGTGTGGTGTTGCAATTAGAAGCTTATTCTTTCTTATTTTAGATAGTAATGTCCTACCCTATTGAGAGGACTATTAATAATAACAAATGAATATTGTTCTTTGACATTTATTAGGGGTTCGGGAGGTGGGGGAGGCTATGTTATCTTAGACAAGATATACTTTTTTTTTTTTAATTTCATGATATGCTCATTTTTCTTTAGTTTTGAATCTTCAGTAATTGGTATTCTCTATCACTATTAATATGATGGAAAATTTAAGTGTGGGGAGTTGGGGACTCATTTAGAACTTCTTGCATGTAGTTCTAATATTCTTGATATTCATAATCCTCCTTTAAACGAGGAGTTAACTTTATTCCCTAAGTTGAACCTCAAGGTTCCCTATGTGATGATGCTTTAGGGTTTTGTCTCTTTGTCACTTGATTGTAATTAGATAAAAGCCAATGTGTCGTTTAAAATATTTGATTCATTTTCTTTCAAAATATTTGATTTATTTTATTTCACCATTTTGCTTACCAAAACCTGTTTATATTGATGAATTCCCTTACTTGGATTCTTTTGACCTATCTCAAGTAATTGCAAGTTCACTTATTCACAAGTTGAGTTGCTAAGCTAACTATCTTCATTCAGCTGGCAACACCTCTAGTGACACTAGGAAGAGTAGCTGCACAATTGCAAATGAAAAACCTACTTATATCGATAATTATTAGGTTGTTCATACATTGTTAATTTATCCCCTTTTTTTTTTGTTCTGGTTTTAGAAGGAGAGCTGTTCTTCTCATGCATCTTCTTCCTTTTTTTTTCCTTAATATGCAGTGGTGAATTGTATCTCTTTTTTACTTCTTTTTCAAGAATGGATTTTAATGTGAACCTCTTGATCACGTGATCAAACAACTCATAACGAAGATGATATAGTTCATAAAAAGCCAAGAAATCAGATTTGATAGGAGTGTGACACAATAAAAACTTGTCTCAAAGCACCAACACTATTAGAATAAGAAACCCCAACTTATCAAATATCAATTAGCGAACGAGAAGTATAAGAAAGATGCCATAATGTCAGTTATACCTTGATAAGTCAAATTTATTCTTTTTCCCAGCAAAGAAAATGTGTTGCATCACACAAAACATAAGTTTATTTCATAAATTCATGGCTGCTGAAAACTTCAACTTACAAAAACTTATATAATGGTTCAACAAGTAACCCTCATGGACCTAAAACTTGTTGGTTAATATTAACCCACTTATAATAAATGCAAGTATGTTAACTAAGCAAAAACAGTAAGAGTTGTCGTTAAGAGAGAGAAGCTTTGGTTCGTAGTGAGAGAAAGGACTTGCGTTCAGCTATGAGCCTTTGTTTCATCTCACTGTACAACATTTTCTTCTCTTGACCTTTGTTCTTTTCATGGCTCTTCTTCAGCTAACACACTGGAATCCTTCTCAGTGTTGTTCATCACAACCCTGTGTGAGTGCCGTGTTTGTCTGGCACGATGTAAGTGTAATCTCTTGATAGTCATGGGTTTTTGTGAGTTCCCTTGAATTGCTGGCCTAGCTTATGGGAAAATCTAAGAAGAAATCGTTGATGCCTCGTGATGCCTAGTTTGATGGACCCCATCTCTCAACATGGGCACCTCCTCTTGGCAATCGCAGCTCTCGATCTCCTCCTCGGGGCTCCCCCATATCAACCTTAGTTGTTCCAATAAAGGCTTTAGAAGGTTTTTCTCCTCCTCTTCCTGCTTCTCAGGTACTAGTCACTGATGTGGTTTCTTTAACTAAAACCCTAGATTCTATGAACAGTGTTGTGCCTGGGGCCTCTTCTACGTTTGGGGTAGAAAGGCAAGCTTTAGATGGTTGTCCTGGGTTTCTCGCAGGACACAACATGAATTTTACCCAACGGACTCTTGTTGTTGCTAGTCCCCAACCAGCCTTGTCAAGCTTTTAGCTGCCACTAGCTGGTGGTGTCAATGGGCATTCCTCTAGCGTTATTCCCCCTGGTGGTTCTGAACAGGGTCTGCCCCCCTCCGACTCCCCCAGGTATTGCTCTATCTATTATTGATAAAGATTGCCCTAAGGTCACTTCATTGCCCACCACTGCCTTTGGCCCTGACCTTACTCATGTTTGTTGACACGATCAAAAAATTGATGTCTTTTCTCAAGTGTAAGAGTGTCGAAGTAATAAATAACTCGGCAAGATCGGGGTCGAACCATAGGGAGGTTAATTGTATAAATTATAGACAACAACAACAACAACAACAACAAAAATAATAATAAAAAAGAAGAAGAAGAAAAAGAAGAAGAAGAAGTTGATGAGAACTTTGAGATGGAAGATTAATATAAGGATTAAACAATGATAAAAACAACAAATGTCAAGGTTAGAGGATCTATTAATGGTTTTTCAAACAAGTATAGTATAAACTTTTATTATTCAACTAGAAACCACACATAAAGGAGGTTCCAATAAGATGATTTGTCATTAATAGCTCATTATAAATTGTTAACATGATCATATTAATTATCTTATTTAAGTAACACCAAACTTTTAAATATTGTCAGGAATATTAATTATTATGATGCTAACTTATATTAACAACAAATCAAGTTCCTTTCATAGCACAAGTATAGGTTATACCATACGGTTGGGCTATGAAAACGCCAAGCATTTGTTGTACCAAGTGTTATACAGCACAAATCTAGATTAACCATTTAACAAGCAAGGTATTAAGAATTAGTAAGATAAAAAGATAAGACATGTTAATATTAAACATTAAGGTCCATATTGAGTTTACACTATACTTATTCTTACACCATTAGTGTAACCTTTTCAACTTGATATAATAAACTTAGCTAAACATAATGAAGAAGAGAAACATAAATAAACAAAATAAGAACCTAAATAAGATACAAGTTAACTAAGTAAAGGAAAGGAAATGAAAAGCATAAACAAGATATTAATGAAAGCAAAACTTAAGAATTATAAAAAATATAAAGAGAGAGAGCAAGAGCAAGTTCTTGATCTGAACAACCAAGATGCCTAAATGCATGGCAAATGCCTCCTTTTATAGACCAAAATTTGGAACTATTGATTTGATGACTAATTGTTGAGTGGGTGGCCAACTCTTCACTTGGTGAAAATCCTTATCTTCTTGTCTAAACAAATCATTTCTAACATCAGAATTGTGATTAGTATCTAAAAGTGTATTTTTATCAAGGTTTTATATCATTATTTTGCACTTGAAGTATCAATAACTCCTTAACTAAAGCATGTTTTATAATAACATATCTAATAATATAAGATAACTTTAATTTATGGTAAATTTTCATCTTAAATGCAGGTCTATCACATAAATAAAATGATTGATTGATGAGTTTAAATACTGAAATTGAAAGGACAAAGAGAGGGCCAAACTTAGAAAAGAGATGTTGGTGCAGTCCAAATTGGAACACTATTCGGTAATTGGGTCATATCTGGAGCTGTAGATCTTGGATTTAGGTTTGCTTTATATGGATGGAAAGATAAGACATAGGGCTATAATTTTCATGTGGAACAACAAAGAAGACTGAATTTTTCCTACAACCCAGACACTGTTCAGTGTTAAGCCCATATCTTGAGTTCTAGAAGTCCAAATGACCTCAATTATTTTCCCTGGAAAAATAAGACAATTTTCTAGAACTTTCATGAGTATAGTGGGTTCCAATTCTGATGTTAGCAATGATGTTTTGTTTAGACAAGAAGATAAGGATTTTCACCAAGTCAAGAGTTGGCCACCCACTCTACAATTAGTCATCAAATCAATAGTTCCAAATTTTGGTATATAAAAGGAGGCATTTGCCATGCATTTAGAAGCTTGGTTGTTCAGATCAAGAACTTGCCCTTGCTCTCTCTCTTTATATATATATATATATATATATATATATATATATATATTATAATTCTTAAGTTTTGCTTTCATTAATATCTTGTTTATGCTTTTCAATTCATTTCCTTTACTTAGTTAACTTGTATCTTATTTATGTTCTTATTTTGTTTATTTATGTTTCTCTTCTTCATTATGTTTAGCTAAGTTTATTATGTCAAGGTGAAAAGGTTACACTAATGGTGTAAGAATAAGTATAGTGTAAACTCAACATGGACCTTAATGTTTAATATTAACATGTCTTATCTTTTTATCTTACTAATTCTTAATACCTTGCTTGTTAAATGGTTAATCTAGATTTGTGTTGTATAACACTTGGTACAACAAATGCTTGGCACTCTCATAGCCCAATTGTATGGTATAACCTATACTTGTGTTATGAAAGGAACTTGATTTGTTGTTAACATAAGTTAGCATCATGAATTATTAACAATATTTAAAAGTTTGGTGTTACTTAAATAAGATAATTAATATGATCATGTTAATAATTTTTAATGAGTTATTAATGACAAATCATCCGATTGAAACCTTCTTTGTGTGTGGTTTCCAGTTTAATAATAAGAGTTTATACTATACTTGTTTGGAATATCATTAGTGGATCCTCTAACCTTGACATTTGTTTTTATCATTTTTTAATCCTTACATTAATCTTCCATCTCAATGTTCTCATCAACTTTATTATTGTTGTTGTTGTTGTTTTTATTGTTGTATTATTGTTGTCTATAATATACAATTAACCTCCTTGTGGTTGACCCCGGTCTTGCCGGATTATTTATTACTTCGACACTTCTGTACTTGGGAGAAGACATTAATCTTTTTATCGTGTCAAGTTTTTGGCGCCGTTGCTGGGGAGGTAAATTCTTGTACAAATTATAGTATTTATTTTATTTTCTCTTTTTACTTTTCTTGTATCTAACTTTGTTTTGTTTTTTTTTTGTTTTGTTTTTTTCTTCCTTTTATTCTCTTTCTATATGTGCATGAGTGTTTGGTCATGTACATTAAGTGGTAGACTTTGTGGGGGTATCCTCATCATTTTCAAAAAATATAGCCGAAGAAAATAACTAGTCACTTCATAATGAGAATAATGAGAATAACCGTGTTAGAACACTGAGAGACCATATGAATCTCACAAGAACAAGTGCACCCTCATGTATAGTTTTTCTTTATGATGCATCTCTTTTTAATTTTAAGCCAGGCATTATTCAACTTTTACATTCTTTTCATGGCTTAGATCTAGAAAATCCATATTTGCATTTGAGAGAATTTGAAGAAGTTTGTAACACCTATAATGACTTAAATTGTAGCATGAATACCATTAGATTAAAGCTTTTTTCTTTTTCATTAAAAGATAAAGCTAAAACATGGCTACAAAATCCTAGGTCAGGATCCATTCGTGTTTGGGATGAAATGCAACAATAATTTTTAAAGAAGTTTTTTCCATCTCACATAACCAACTCTTTCAAAAGACAAATCACCACTTTCACTCAAAAACCAGGTGAAACATTTTACCAATGTTGGGATAGGTATCAAAACTTGTTTAATATTTGCCCTCATCATGGTTTTGAAACATGGAGATTGGTTTCATAATTTTATGAAAGGTTAACATCTAAAGATAGGCAAATGGTTGAATTGATGTGCAATGGAACTTTTGAAGATAAAGACCTTAATGAAGCAATGGAGTACCTAGACTTGCTAGTTGAAAATGCGCAAAATTAGAACACTATAGGCACTTAGGAGGCACTAAGTAAAACCCAACCTCATTCATCTAGTGGAGGTATGTATAACCTTAGGAAAGATCATGATCTCCAAGCCAAGTTTGCATTTTAGCTAGAAAAGTCGAGGCCCTAGAATTGAAAAAGAGTGGTCAATTAAAATCTGTTTAAGACATTGTGCGTTAAATCTGTGAAACAAATGAACATATCACCAATGACTGTCCAACTTTGCCTTCTTTCAAGGAATGCCTCCATGAACAAGCCCATGCTTTAAATAATTTTCAAAGGCCCAATCATAACCTATACTCGAAAACATACAACCCTGGTTGGAGAAATCACCCAAATGTCAGTTGGAAGAGTGATAATAATAATGCACAAACTTTATAGCCACCGTTTCAAGCACATCATAATTTTTAAAATTCTCATGGATATGCGCCTCCTTATGCTCCACCTCCTAAAACAAATCTTAAGGAAACATTGCATGCATTCATTGAAAAGCAAGAGGCAATCAACACTTAACTTGCTCAAAGCATGATAGATTTTAAAGATACTCTTGCAAAGTTAACATTTGCTCTCAGTTTTCAAGAGAAAGGTAAGTTTCCATCTCAACCACAACAAAATCCAAAGGGGCAATACAATGCAAATGCAAGTTGTTCTGGAAGCCAACACATGGATCAAGTCAAATCAGTCATCACTTTCACAGTGGTAAGGTTATTCAAAAATCCACTCTTAAACCTTGTGAGAAAGATGATGAGTCAATCTCTGAGGCTAAAGGAGGGGTTGAATCTGAACATTGTAAAGAAAAGATTGATTATCCGCCAACACTTCCATTTCCTTATACCATGACCAAATAAAGGAAAGTCAATCACAATTCTGAAATCCTTGAAACTTTCAAATAGGTAAGGATCAATATAACTTTGTTGGATACTATTAAACATGTACCTTCCTATGCTAAATTTTTGAAAGATCTATGCACTGTGAAGAGAAAACTGAATGTGAAAAAGAAAATATTTTTAGCTAAACAAGTAAGTGCTGTTCTTCATAATAATAATGCTTTGAAATATAAAGACCCTAGTTGTCCTGCAGTTTCTTGCTTTATTGGAGAACATAAAATTGAAATAGCTTTACTTGATCTTGGAGCTAGTGTGAATTTACTTCCATATTTGGTTTTTCAAAGTCTCAATCTAGGTGAGTTAAAACCAACTTCTGTAACTCTTTTACTTGCTGATAGATCTGTAAAAGTACCTAGAGGATTAGTTGGGATGTGTTAGTACAAGTTGATAAATTCATTTACCCTGTAGATTTTGTTGTCTTGGATACACAACCTATTAGAGCATGTAATTCAATTCCTGTTATTTTAGGACGTCCATTTCTTGTAACTTCTAATGCATTGATTAATTGTAGGAATGAACTAATGAAGCTATCATTTGGAAACATGACATTGGAGATGAATATTTTCAACATTTGCAAGCGACTTGGAGATGATAATGATTTACAGGAAATGGACTTTATTGAAAAATTAGTTCATGATCAATTTCAAACCACTTCCAGTGAAACTGAGATTGATGAATTTGATGATTTGTAAATGGTCTATTTTCAGGAAGAATCAAAGGCATGTAATTGGTGACCATAAATTGAAGAATTGTCACCATGATCAATTGAGTCCATACTTTCAAGTGTTCAACCACCAAAACTTGATTTGAAGTTGTTACCATTCAATCTCAAATACTCATTTTTGGGAGAAAATAAAAATTTTCCGGTAATAATCTCTTCAAAACTTAATGCACATCAAGAAGGTAAGTTATTACAAACTCTAAAAATCCACAAAAATGCATTAAGATGGACCATAGCTAAGATAAAAGGCATTAGTCATTTGATTTGCACATAATATTTATTTGGAGGAAATGTTAAACCTTCTAGATAAATGCAACGAAGACTTAATCTTAATATGAAAGAAGTAGTGAAAAATAAAGTCATTAAGCTTTTAGATAATTGAATCATTTATCCTATTTCTAGCAACAAATGGGTAAGTCCTACCCAAGTTGTACCCAAGAAGTCTAGAGTCATTATAATAACAGATGAGAAAAATGAGTTAACTCCAACTAGGACTATTACTAGTTGGTGCATGTGCATTGACTATAAAAAATTTAATTTAACGACTAGAAAAGATCATTTCCCTTTACCTTTTTTGGGTACCCAAGTTGTACCTAAGAAGTCTAGAGTCATTATGATAACAAATGAGAAAAATGATTTAATTCCAACTAGAACTATTACTAGTTGGCGCATGTGCATTGACTATAGAAAACTTAATTTAATGACTAGAAAAGATAATTTCCCTTTACCTTTCATGGATCAAATCCTAGAAAAAGTTGCAGGTCATGAATTTTATTGTTTCCTAGATGACTATTCAGGTTACAACCAAATTTAAATTGCATTGAAAGATCAAGAGAAGACTACTTTCACATGTCCATTTGGTACTTTTGCATATCGAAAAATGCCTTTTGGATTATGTAATGCACCAACCACATTTCAAAGATGCATGCTTAGCATAATCAATGGAATGGTTGAACGTTTCTTTGAGATTTTTATGAATGATTTTTCTGTTTTTGGTGATTCATTTAATGATTGTTTAACTAACTTGGAAAAGGTTTTGAATAGGTGTGAAGAGAAGAATCTTGCACTGAATTGGGAAAAATGTCACTTTATGGTAACAAACGGCATTGTCCTTGGTCACATTGTCTCATCGAAAGGAATTGAGGTTGACAAATCTAAAATCGAGTTAATTGCCAACTTACCAACACCAAAATCTGTTAAAGATGTTAGATCATTCTTAGGACATGCTGGTTTTTACAAAAGGTTAATCAAAGATTTTAGTGTAATATCTAAACTATTGTGTAACCTTCTAACAAAGGAAAGTGTTTTTGAATGGACTGAACAATGTGAAAAAGCCTTTGTTAAACTTAAAATCTTGTTTACTTCTGCTCCTGTCATTCAACCACCTGATTTGTCACTACCTTTTGAAATAATGTGTGACATTAGTGATTATGTCGTGGATGCTGTCTTGGGACAAAGAAAAGATAAGAAAACTTATGTGATTTACTATGCAAGTAAAACTTTAAATAGTGCTAAAATGAATTACACTACCACTGAAAAAGAATTACTTGCAGTAGTATTTGCATGTGACAAGTTCAGATCTTATCTTGTTGGCTCACCTGGTGTCGTTTTTAGTGATCATGCAGCATTGAAATATCTTCTCTCTAAGAAAGATTCTAAGGCTAGATTGGTGCGGTGGATTTTGTTATTTCAAGAATTTGATATCATAATCAAAGACAAGAAAGGCACCGAAAATGTTGTCGCAGATCATTTCTCAAGATTGACAACCGATTCGAGATTTGACATCACACCAATCGATGACTACTTTCTTGATGAATCTTTATTTTCTGTCTCTACAATGCCTTGATTTGCTAATATTGTTAATTTTCTTGTTTCAGGACAATTGCCAGCTTATTGGAGTACCCAAGACAAGAAATTTCTTGAACGAAGTGAAGAAATTTTTTTGGAATGACCCTTATTTATTCAAATATTGTCCTGATCAAATATTTCGAAGATGCATTCCTGACAATGAGGTAAGTAGTGTCATTAAATTTTGTCATTCTAAGGCATGTGGGGGTCATTTCTCATCAAGAAAACAACTGCAAAAATCTTACAAAGTGGATTTTACTGGACCACTATATTCAAGGACTCACATGCATTCTACAAGACTTGTGAAAATTGTCAAAAGTTAGGATCTATTTCAAAACATCACATGATGCCTTTAAATCATATTCTTGTCATTGAGATCTTTGACTGTTGGGGTATAGATTTCAGGGGTCCATTTCCTCCATCACATAAATCCTTTCATTTATGTGATAGGCCTGCATTTAAGTTGAACATTTACCATAAATTAAAGGTATCTTAAATTATTAGGTATGTTATTATAAAACATGCTTTAGTTAAGGAGTTATTGATACTTCAAGTGCAAAATGATGATATAAAACCTTGATAAAAATGCACTTTTAAGTATTAATCACAACATTACATTTCTTCTACTTTTCTTTTTATAAACATTAGAATATGTTTTTCTCAAGGAAGGGAAAGGCTCTCTTCCTTGTCAATTAGTTTTTGAAACTTAACCGCATTACTTGAACAATCAGCCTAAAAATCCAATTAGAAGTCTAATTCATACTACAAACTACCCTCTTTAAAAAAGTATTGGGCTATAAACATATCATGTTGCTTGGTTTCATGAACCTTTTTCTATAGCTCTTAAACATATGCATCATTGCTCAATTATGAGTATGTCTGACAAAAAACATTCGAGATTTTAAAAGTAGAATCCTACAAAATATAATCACAAGCAATTGAAGGTTGCGTGGAGTTGATGAGTCAGGACATGACTAGAGAATTTTTTGAATAATGAGTTGCCAATTGATGGTCTTTCTTTTCTGATGCAAAACAATGAACCAAAAAAATTAAAACAGGAAAGAAAGAAGCTTTTAGAGAAAGAAGTTAAGAATTAAAAGCAAAGAAAGAGAAGAATAAAGCCAAAAAGAAGAAGAAGAAGAAGAATGGGGGTTGGAAAAATATACAACTCTTGTAATTTTTATTCAATTCATCAAAACTCCTTAACATTTAGAAAAATAAGATATAAATACTAAAATCTTAACTAGAACAAGCAATTGGGCTTATGGACCACTAAATAAAATACCCAACAATAATTAAATCAAACTCATCAAATAAAGCCTAATTAATAAATCTCAACTAAAAGTTCATATAAATTAAACTAAAATAATTTAAAGCTTAATCTCTCAATGGTTTGGGCTACCCTTAATCGTTTATGATCATACGAGTGCGTAAACAATGTCTTGGGTCTGGTGTCCTTACCAATTCTCTCGGGGTTGGAAGAACTCGACCCCGCGAGTATAGGTCAAGACGGCTCTAATAACACTCCCAAAGATAAAGATCAAGTTGTTGTGATGTCTCTTTGATAATCCAAGTACAGTTTGAATCTGTCGTCTAGCCCATATACTAAGATTTACTGAAGTTCACCATTCTTGGTAAAAATAACTTGTGCATTCAAAGAGCATTAATATATTCTTTTTGTGCCAAAGATAAGGATAATAGGGTAAGGGTTTCAAAAGGAGCATTAGGGATAGACTATTGTTTTTATATATAACAAGGTTCTTCATGTCAAAAGTAGAGCTAATATCAAAGTTTAGTGACAATTTAATGACATAAATATGACATAAACATTTGATTCAATCATTTTCAACACTTTGAATGGTCTAACACTACTCACTTGTAATTTATGATTGGTTTTCAAAGGACACCGTTCAGGTCTAATTTGTATCATGAAATAATCTCCAACATTAAGTGCATAATGATACTTATGTAAATTAGCTCAAAATTTGTATCGTTCATTACTTGCTTGAATTTGTTTTATAATCTCAAAATGCAAATTATGAATTCTACATGCAAAAGACTCAACTGAATCAGACATTTTAAGGTGAGGAGACATAGAAAGATGGTCTACATGCTTTTTAGGTTTGTAACTAAAAACACTATATGATTGAGGTTATGGAGTGGAACAAACACTATTGGAAGCCTTAGTAGATATAGTTTGGATAAAACCTAGTAAATTAGAATTATCTTCATCTTTCTCATCATGTGTCCGGGGTAAAGAATCATGGAGCTCAACATATTGCTTTAAACCTATGACATGCATGGAGGGTGATGAGCATGTTGTTCTAAACCTTTAACGTGCTGAACATTAAGCATAGTGGGTGGGGAATTAGATAGTTTAAGAGGACTAATATCATAAGACTCTTTTAAGACCATATTCACATCTTCAGACAATTCTACTATAGAGTTTCCTAAAACTTCTTCCTCATTTTCAGACTCATGTGGACTTATAGTATTAAGTCCTTCTTCTTGCACATTTTCTTCATCTAGATTGCTAAAGTCTTTAGGATTGAGTTCATACACTTGCACATAATAGTTTTCTTTATCACATATTTCCTTATGTCCTTGAATGATTAAGGGTTTAGAGGTGCAATTAAAAAAACATATGATCGAAACCTTGACATTTGGCACACTGAACCTCTCAACTCAACCTAGATATTTCATTAACAACTTGTTTGCCCTTAACTTCTTTATAAATTTGGACACTACTAGGATTAGGTCTACAAGGTGGAGCACCTAATAAATAATCATTATTTTTAAATTGAGATCTAAAAGGGATCCTAAGAGGGTCTTGATGTTTTGTCCACAAACTCTTTATAAGCAACTCATAATCTTGCACTACAATATAGGTTTGGTTAAGAGTGAAAGCACCTATGAGCCTAACCACTTTTTTAAAATCATCATTCAAACCTTTACACACATCTACACAAAGTTATGGCTTTATTTTCCCTTATGACACATCTCACCATGTAATCGTTAAACTGTGTTATATACACATTGATAGATTTTGTTCCTTTGTGTTAGGTTGTTCCATTAATCTAAGAGTTTATTCCTATAAGACTGAGATAGGTACTTTTTCTATAGTTTTTGTTTCATTTTGGTTTAATCAGTTACAGAAGGCTTACCTCTCATCTCTAAACAATCCTTAATATTTCACCAATGAGTATCATCTTAGCAAATCTAAATTTCCTATTATCAGACAAGTTATTTCACTCAAAGAATTGATCCATGTCACAAATCCACATTTCAAATATCTAAGGGTCATGACGACCGTCAAAAGTAGGGGCTTCTATTTTGTTAAGACCTATGACACAAATGCATGAAACACTAACTTAGAAATAGAATTGAGATCACAAATGGTTCTTGCAAGTAAAATCACAATACAAAAATAAAGCTATTTTTTTTTTAATATGGAGATTAATCAATAACAAATTACACCAATAAAATTTTAAGCATGTAAAACTAGACCCTTAAGTGTAAATGATTAATTAACACAATATCATAAGCAATAACTCACAATTATCAAATAGGACAAGATAGTAGATATCAATGACGAAAGAGATTAACAAACAAAAACTAACAGATAAAAATACAAGGTGAGATTTTATTTTATGATTTTTTTTCTAGGCACAAAAGTAATATTAATAACAACTTTAAATGACAAGTGTAAAACCATAAAAACATAAAATTCAACAAATAAAAAAGGAGAGTGATTCACTTACTAGATTGCTGGGAGGACGCTGGAAATTGATGTCGCTGACATGGCGGAGATGCTGACATTGCAGATTGGATAACTTGCATGCTGATGTGGGAAAGACTACCAAGATTGATGTGGGAAAGACTACCAAGATGGCAGATATGGTGGCAAACATTAATGACATGGTAGCTGGGGTGGTAGGAACTGATGACATGGCAATTGATGTGGCTTCACTAGCTGACATAGCACTAGTATGACGCTGATGTGGAAGTGTTGAGCTGACATGGTGTTGATGTGGCAGCAATGGACTGACGTTGTAAGGGTTAATTAATTTGCCTTGAAAGCTACTGTGAATTTCTTTTATTGCTTGTAATCGTATTCTTTGTTGTTGTTGTTGCTTGTAACGGTTGTGCAATGAGGCGTGAATTTATGAGCTAATCTTTAACTATTATGATGGTCTTAGTTATGGTGTCGTGGGTTGTGGTTGCACCCCAGATAGAGGAGACGATCGGTTGGTACTAGGAAAGATTTCATGGTGTGGGTGGTTGCCGCTATTGTTTAGGCTTCCTTTGTAGGAACCAACGATTGGATCGGGGTTGTTGATGTATGGGGATGGGTGTGTTTGGCTTGCTTTTCTTTCTGGATTTTGATTGTAAATAGGAAAAGATAAAAAATGTACCTTTTTTTCTTTACTATTATTTTTTTCACTGTTGATGAAAGCTTCCTACGAGGTCTAGAGTTTATGAACCAGATTGAGTGTCATGAATTTGAACAAGCCCATAGATCATTTAATTGTAAGAACAATAATAATTAAAAAAAAAACCATACTCTAATACCAAATTTGATGCAAAACAATGAACCAAAAGAATTAAAGCAGGAAAGAAAGAAGCATTTAGATAAAGAAGCTAAGAATTAAAAGCAAAGAAAGAGAAGAATAGGGGTTAGAAAAATATGCAACTCTGTAATTTTTATTCAATTCATCAAAACTCCTTAACATTTAGAAAAGTAGGATATAAATACTAAAATTCTATCTAGAACAAGTGATAGGGCTTATGGCCCATTAAATAAAATATCTAATAATAATTAAATCAAACCCAACAAATAAAGCCTAATTAATAAATTTCAACTAAAAATTCATATAAATTAAACTGAAACATAAGTTAAAGCCCAATCTCTCAATTATTTGAGTTATCCTCCACCATCTATGATCATATGAGTTCACAAATAATATCTCGAGTCTAGTGTCTCCACCACTTTTCTCCTATGATATAATAATGGGGATATCAAACTTAAGACATAGTTCACATGTTCGTATGATCTAAGATGATGGAGGATAGCCCAAACCATTAAGAGATTAAACTTTAACTTGTATTTTTTATTTGATTTTTTTAAGAGTTTTCGAATAATGCCCCTAAAGACCAATAAATATCACTAGAATAACCATTGTAGGTAAGTTCACCCTATGTGCCATTAGTATGACTATCTTTTAAGTTACTCTACATATAAGGACCTTTATGAGCAAGTAATGTGCTCTAAAAAAAATAGAAACCCTCATTTTTAATGGTTGTCATGATCTTTTTTAATGATTGTCATGATATGGATTAGTTTTTTAAGTGGCACAACTTATTTGATAATAAAAGAGTTAAATCTAAGAAAGAGCTTTTAGTCGGTGTCGTAGCTAGAGAGAGATGCTCTCCTTTATTTTGAAGTTTTCTCCTCTCGATGGTGAGCTGCAACTCCAAAGTTCTTGATTGCAGCCTCTTTCTTCATTGACCACTTACATGGCCACCTCTAGAAAGCAATCTGAGTCTCTCCTCTCTTTGATTCGTCCGATACGAAGCCATAAGGAGTCTGCGTGTCATCTGACTATGGTTTTGGCATCTAAAGCCCCCTTTGTCTTGGATCCCTGTATCCTCAAGCAATATTCACATGATCGATCTAGGGTTATACATATCTCCCACCCTAACAAGCGTATTTTGGTGGCGGCCTGTGACATCCATTTGGCTAATACTTCTTCCACCTCCAAAGACAGCCCTGGTGGTAAATCACTCATGACCCCTGCTTCTGCCTTGGCTTCTGTCACTGCTTGTATTGTTGGGATCTTCTGTACACCTGGTATTGTGCTTCATCTATTCTACCCACACAAGTACATTTTCTATCTTCGATGTTGGGCTATTGTGGTACTGGGTTTCCGGATATAGGAGTGGTAGGCGTTGTCCTATCCCTTATTTTTGGTTTTTGATGTTGTTTGAGGGGCAAGTGCCCTAACGCATCATGAGGTGATTTCCCTTATGATTGGTATGTTGTTTTGTTATTGAGGTCGTTCCCTGCGATGCTGGTCCTCTTTGTTTGTTTTGTTGATTATATGCCTAGCTTAGCACTGGCAATTTGGTTTGATGGAGTTTTCCTCTTTGTTTTTGGAATTCTTTGTTGAGGGGTTTCCCTAGACAAGGTCTTGTTTACTACTCATTCCTACTAAGTGGAAGTGGTTGTTGGCATCTTGTTGCTGCTTATTGGTCTGATGATTATCGTCCCTGAGCTTTAGAGGACTCATCCCCTGCATATTCCCTGCCTTTAAGAGTGCAGGTGTCATTGGTGTTATGTTGCTTTTGTCGAGTCAGTTTCCTCTCTGTCTTGCACATCTAAAGTTTGTTGTTTGTGATATTTGTATGCTGGAGCTCAATCTACTTGCTTCAGTTTGGTGTTATATGGGATTTTTCTGCTACAATATAGCCCTATGTGTTGCTACTATATACAACTTGGATTGCAGTATGTCACCCTTCCTGTAGCTGGCTGTATTTCTTGCTACAAATTTCAGTAAGGATATCCTGCTATTGCTTGGGCTGTGGTTTGATTGCTGGAGTTGCGTGACTTGCTAGATATGCATGACTTACAACCAGGCTCGTTGTTTTGTTTGTCCAGGCCTACAGGTTCTCTGCAGATTGCTTGTGATGTTGACCCTCTTGGGGTTGGTCTTGGTTACTAGGATTTGCTAGCATTCTCCCTGCTCTCATCTTATTGTTTGTAGGTCTTTGTGGTGGGTTGTATGTTGCATTCCTTGTTGCTGGAGTTAATTAGTGTAACATGGGGTTTTACACCCCATGTGTTTACTGCAAGTTCTCCATGCTTATAGATGATGGAGCTTGCTTGTCTCTAGCTGATTTGGATGCGAATTCTGGTTGCTACTACATATGTTGGTTAGTTAGCTTGTTGCTGCTATATGCAGCTTGGTATGCTGTGCTTTTTAAAGCTGGCTGGATTTGGGTGCTGCTCCTTGCAACTTGTTTTTCTAGACTCTATCCTTGACTTGATATGATATGGTTTGCAAGGGTGCTGATATAGTGCTGGTTTTCAAACCTGTGTTTGCTGGTTGGGTCGCTAGATGCTACTGGTTTGCTGCAAAGGTTTTCTTTGCCTGCTGTGAGGCATTGTTTGGGGTTTGTCTAGGTGAGGCTCTCTCCCTTTGTCCACACACTATGCCTCTTGTTTTATTTTTGTTATACTGCAGGTCTGAATCAGCTTGCCTCTCTCGATCGTTGCTATGGATCCTAACAGTTTGGGTGAGGCTCTCTCCCCTCATGATTGGGCTATTAATATCTCTGATGCTGCCAGTTTTTGGGACTCCAGATTAATGCTTCTTTATCTGCTAGTGGGGATTCAAGGTAAGGCTCTCTCCCCAATTGCTTGATCTCGTCTAGTTGATGGAAGCTGGAGCAGATGTGTAGGTCCTGCTGCTGTCTGCCTGTAGCGGGGATTAATTAGGGTGAGGCTCTCTCCCCAATGCTTTGATCTCCCCTAGTTCCTAGATGCACAGTCCTCATGACACTAGATTGCTGGAAGCCATGCCTATACAAGGCATTGTTGCAGGTCTAATGCAGCTTGTTAGCTTGGGGCTGGCTTTTGCTACTGTATGGAGTAGGCTGTGACCTGCCCTCCCCCCTAGCCAATTATTGTTGGGGTTTGTTGGTGCAGTTTTGCTCCTTATCTCAGCTACTGTTGTCCTTCTCTTCATGGAAAGAATGTTGTCTCAACTTTATTGTTAGGGTTGGAAGGAGACTCTAATACTGTTGGTTTTTAGGTCTTCTAGTCGATGCTTCAATTATCTACTAGTTTGTTTTTTATGTATGTTTATTGCTATTTTGGACCAAAATGAAACAAAAACTACAAGAGAAGTACTTAGTCTAGTCTTAAAGGAATAAACTTGTAGACCAATAGAATAATCTAAGGTAATGGAACAAGTCTGTTAGTGAGTATATAACACAATTTAATGAATACATGATGAGATGTGCCATAAGAGAAAATAAAGGCATGGCTTTGTGTAGATTATAAAGGTTTGAACGATGATTTTAAAAAAGAAGTCAGATTCTTAGGTGTTTCCATTCTTGATCGAGTTTATATTATAGTATAAGATTTTGAATTGCTTATAAGGAGTCAATAGATAATATCAAAACCCTCGTAGTACCCTTTTTAAATCTCAATTTAAGAATGATGGTTCTTTATTAAGTGCTATATCATATAGACCTAATCCTAGTCGTAGTACACAGATTTATAAAGAAGATAAGGGGAACAAAGTTATCAATGAAATGTATAGAATGAGTTTAGAGGTTCAGTGTGCTAACTGCCATGGTTTCAGCCATATCTTCTTCAACTACAAATACAAACCCTTAGTCATCCAAAAACATAGAGATATAAGTGAAAAGAAAAACTATTATGTACAAGTGTGAACTTGACAGGATCAAAAGATTGATGTTTTCTCCCAAGTGCAGAAGTGTCGAAGTAATAAATAACCCGGTAAGACTAAGGTCGAACCACAAGGAGGTTAATTGTATAAATTATAAATAACAATAATACAACAACAACAACAACAACAATAATAATAAAGAAGTTGATAAGAACTTTGAGATGGAAGATTAATGTAAGGATTAAACAATTATAAAAACAAATGTCAAGGTTAGAGGATCCACTAATGGTATTCCAAACAAGTATAGTATAAACTGAACACTGAATAGTTTGGACTTCTAGAACTCGAGATATGGGTTAAACACTGAATAGTGTCTAGGTTGCAGGATAAATTTGAACTTCTCTGTTGTTGCTATAATTTGGACTTGAAGATAGCCTTTTTAAATCTTGAACTCCACATGAAAGTTGTAGGCCTATGTCTTACCAGATCTGTCCAAAAAATTAAGGTTATTTGAACATCTAGAACTCGAGATATGACCCAATTACTGAACAGTGTTCCAGTTTGGACTGCACCAACATCTTTTTTCTAAGTTTGGCCCTCTCTTTGTCATTTCAATTTCAATACTTAAAATCATCAATCAATCCTTTTATTTATGTGATAGGCCTGCATTTAAGATGAATATTTATCATAAATTAAAGGTATCTTATATTATTAGGTATGTTATTATAAAGCATGCTTTAGTTAAGGAGTTATTAATACTTCAAGTGCAAAATGATGATATAAAACCTTGATAAAAATACACTTTTAAGTACTAATTAGAACTCAATCTCGAGGATTTTAACCTAAATGAAAATGATGTGCAAGAAGATGGACTTAACACTATAAGTTCAAATAAGTTTGAAAATAAGATTAATAAAGAATATAATAATTCTACTTTAGTAGTAGAGAAAAAAGTTTTAGAAAACTCTTTAGTGGAATTACCCGAAGAGGTAAATATAGTCTTAGAAGAGTCTCATGATATTAATCCTCTTTTACTACCTAGTTCACCACCCACCATGTTTGACGTCCAACATGTCAAAGGTTTAAAGCAACATGCTCCTCACCCCCTCATATTTGACATCCAACACATCATAAGTTTAGAGCAATATGTTGAGCTTCCTAATCCCTTACACTTGACACGTGATAAGAAAGATCGAGATAATTCTAATTTATTAGGTTATGTCCAAACTATATCTATTAAGGCTTCAGATAGTGTTTGTTTCACTACACAACCTCCATCATATAGTGTTTATAGTCATGAACCTAGAAAACTTGTAGATCTTTGTGTGTCTTCTCACTCTAAAATATCTTATTCAACTGAGCTCTTTGCATGTAGAGTTCATAATTTTCATGTTGAGATCATAAAACAAATTCAAGCAAGTAATGAACAATATAAATTTCGAGTTGGTTTATATAAGTCTCATGATGTACTTAATGTTGACAATTATTTTGTGATGCATATTAGCATTGAACGGTGTCCTCTGGAAACCAATCATAAATTTCAAGTGAGTAGTGCTACATTATTCAAAGTGTTGCCATTCATTAAATTGCCATTAGACTTTGATATTAACTCTACTTTTGACATGAAAGACTTTGTTATATATAAAATACAATTTATCTCTAATGCTCCTTTTGAAACTCATATTCCATTATCCTTATATTTTCCACACACAAAACATATTAATGCTACTTTGGATGCACAAGTTGTTTTTACTGCAGATGATGAACTTTAGCGAATCTTAGTATATGAGCTAGATGACCAGATTCATGCTATATTTAGATTACAAAAAAGGCATCATAGCAACATGATCCTTATTTTTTGAAACATTATTGAAGTCGCCATAAACTATACTCGACGGGATCGAGTTTTTTTAACTCCAAAAGAGTTGATGGGGACATCTGACCCAAGACATGGTTCATTTATTCTTGTGATTTATGATGATGGAGGATATCTCAAATCATTGAGAGATTGAGTTTTAGCTTATGCTTTTTTATTTAATTTATTTGAATTTTTAGTTGAAGTTTCTTAATTAGACTTTATTTGTTAGGCTTGATTTATCTATTATTAGGTATTTTATTTATTGGGCTATAAGCCCAATTATTTGTTTTAGTTAGGGTTTTAATATTTATATCATATTTTTCTAAATATTAGATAATTTTGATGAATTGAATAAAAATTGTAAAATTGCACTTTTCTTTAGCCTTTTCTTCTCTATCTTTGGCTTTTTCTTAGCTTTTTTTTTTCCTTAAGCTTTAAATCTCCTTTATCTCGCATTAGATGTCCTTCAAAATGACCAAGCAAGAAAAGAATAGGTTTTCCTAGATCATAAGCACTCATGTCAAAGATAACAGAGAGTTCGGTTCCTAATAGTCAATCAAACACCTCAACACTATCCAATGAAGAGGTACAGACATTTAAACATCAATGGGATCCTCCCTCTCCATCTAACTTTGCACATGCAACTTTTAATTCTTCCACCATTTTTTATTTCGATCCTTGGGTTATAGATTCAAGAGTCAATGATCATATGACTCAGTTTTTTTAAAAAAGGTCATCTTACATGCCTTCCTTATGAAAAGATAAAGTTCATATAGATGGTGATTCCCTGGCCCTTTTTTATGGTAAAGGTTCAATCTAATATACACCTAATTTATCTGTTACCTCAATTCCTTATGCTCACAAGTTCTCTTCATGTATTCTATCTATTAGTAAAATAATTACAGATTTAAATTGTAAAATCTCATTATATTCCACTCAATGTGTGTTCAAGGATCTAAAATGAAGAAGGTGATTGACTATGGTAGAGTGGTAGAGTTAAAGATGATATGTATTTGTTAGAAGTTGATTTTGTTGGTCGAGGAAACATAAGTGGGTTCAGATATTGGCTGGATCATTTCTAAGGATGTCAATCAATATTACTTTTGTGGTATAATTGATTTGGGTATCCATCTTTTGTACCTTTAAGAAAGCTTTTCCAACACTATCTAAGCAATGCATAGCAAAAACCTTATCTTATGTTGTATGCGAATTTGCTAAGCATATATGTGCTACTTATTCCTTAACTAATAATAGTAGTAAACCTTTTATGGTGATTCACTTGGATGTTTGGGGTCCTAGTCAAGTTGTTGTTTTTTTTTAATCAAAATGTAAGTATGAATTTTATATCAAAAAGAGCAAGACAAGCTTGCAATACAAGCTGGGAACTAGTAGAACAAGCTGGAAAACCAGCAGAGAATAGAATAGTTACATAATAACATAAACAAGAGGTTAGGGAACAGGCTCCCTAGAGATAATTAAAACAAGTTGGGGACCACCAGTACATTAATACATACATATTTAGCCAAAAAGAAATAGGTTCCCTTAAACAAAACAGGGAATAGGCTCCCTGAAATAAACGATGAAGCCAAAAATTTGCAATACAAACAAACTCAAAACCCAAAGAAGCATCCAGAAGTTGGGCTGTAGAGCAAAACATCAGATGACAACCATCAAAACCAGAATCACATGATTCGCCAGAGAGCATCAACGATCAGCAAACAAAACAAAACTCCAAGCAAGATAGACCTGCACCATCAAGCCTGGGCAAACAAAAGGAAACTGAGAACAAGAGCACAACCTGCAACAGAAAAAACATCCTGGGCAGGGGAACATTACTCAAGTAGGGGTTACCTCCCTGAAGGTAAAAGCAAGCACATTATAAATAACCTAAACAGCAAGCCACATAACCCATTCAATTTGCCATACAAAGCAAGAATACAAAAACCAATAGCCAAAAGACCAAGTGTGTCCATGGCAAACATCCCATAAAACCAAAGAAGCGGCTAATCACAGGCAGAATCCACATTGGTGGCCTTGAGACGAGATTTCTTGCGACTCTTACCATAACCATGAGCAGAAGGCAGATCTTTGCGTTATGTCTGATAAGTGAACTTAGTAATAGAAGACATCTCTGGATTACTCTTTGCAGATGAGTCAGACCCAGAAGAATCATCTGAGATTGTGATAACAGCACCACTTGAAGGAGTGTGCAATGCAAGCGAAGAAGGGGCTTTCCTGCAAGTACTAAAACTTTTCTTTGAGGTCTCCCTATGGAGTGCCATGTGCGCTGTATCTGAGTCCATAATAGCAGCACGGTTAGCTTGGATGGAGTCATCATGACAGGGGGAGAGTTTGTGTTTCCCCCCTAAGGAGCTTCTCGACTTTCAGATATCACCTTTTTAGGTTGGAGGGCCTGATCGATATCATCAACAGGAGAAACAAGAGTAGTCTTCATCATCTCAGAAGCAGTAGTATTCTCAGTACCTGAGTGGAGCTTCTGATAGACATTGGTGGTATGACCAGGAAGCTGACAATTGGAACAAAAACGGGGTTTATATTCATATATGAACTTTTGGTTAATTATAGTTCCATCCGACATGGAGAGGCGAATAGAACGAGGTAAGTCATTAGTGAGGGTCACCTCAACCATTACCCGAGCAAAGGACACCCCAGACATGGATAGAGTGAGATCATCACATCTAATATGTTTGCCTATAACATTACTGATTTTGGATAGGCAAGCCGGTGACCAGCATTCCAATGGGAGATTTGGGAGACAAATTCAGATCGGCACAGATGTCATGTCTGGTTTGCCAAAATCAAAATATGGAGGCATTGGCTTAAGTACCAAGGTTTGCCCTGAACTGAATAAGGCCCCCTGCGGAGCACTCTTCCCATATCAACAACAGAGGAGAACCGAAAAATCAGCCAGCCTGAGTCATGCATATGCAGAGTTGCATTGCATTTCCATACATTGGCCATGTGTTTCCCTAGTATGGTGTAGCCAGGAGTTCTACCAATTGTATAACCTGTAGAAATAGTTGGGCTAGAAGTGAAATGCCTAGATACACCCACAGCCGGCGATAACAAAGAAGATGACATGGCTGGTTGAGGACTAGTCACAACCAGAGGTTGTTGAGAGCACCCTGTATCAAAGCTAGGACAGCCATTGAAATTTGATTTTGCAAACCCAATCGCCAAAGGAGACACAGGGATGGTCTTCGAACTTAGGGTTTCAGTCGAGGATAGCAAATTAAAGGGGGAATCAGGAAGAGATCCCCCTTTAACCAGAGTTGGAATAGTGAGGTTTGAACCCCCCTCAGAACGAGAACGTCGAGTAGCCACGAAAGATGGTTGGGAAGCTCCAGCCATTTGAGTGGTATTGGACAGTGTCGATTTCTTCTTAGATTTTCGCATAAAGTAGAGAAATGATCCCACAGTAATTTCCAATTAACAAGAATTGTCCAAATACCGAACCAGACAAGCACGTCGCTCGCATAGTTGAATAGTGCTGGAACGGAGTCCAAAGGCGAGAGCCAAGAAAAGGGCTAGGATAAGAATTGGGAGCAGAAGTGTTGTTCACTGAGAAAAACCAAGGGCTCACTACACTTTGCAAGGCCTTTCTCTCACTACAAACCAGAGCTTCTCACTCCTCACCTTTCCCTGCAAAAAATGCTTATTTCTAGTCAAGTTGTTT
>JAAWWB010000922.1:0-25003 GCA_018804465.1 Populus tomentosa
TTTAGTGGTTAAGATCAGTGCGAACAACATCTTTTTTTATATATAATCAGAATCTAGGAACTTCTCTCTCCATTTTCAAATTAGAAACTAAAATTAATAAAAAAATAAATTTTATATTAAAATTAAATTAAAAAAATATTAAGAGACCAAATATATATAATTTTGAAAGTATAAAAATAAAATTAAATTTTTTGAAACCATCATGTGAAATCTTTTTTATTTTAATTATCTATCTTTTAATACTATTCTTAATTAATGTTGTTTTAAAATGTTTTTACAGCTCAAACTTAAATGAATAGTCGTTTCTATTTGTTTTTATATTTCAAAAGTATTTTTAAAAAGATTTAAAATTTTTTATTTTTTAAATTAATATCTTTTTAATGTTTTTAGGTTATTTTAATATGCTGATATCAAAAATAATTTTTTTTTAAAATATTATTTTAATATATATCCAAATAAAAAAATAATTATAAATAATAATAACCACACGCAAATCTTAAAAAGAAAGATAGCAAGCCGATGCAATATAACTAACAGTATTACACCAGTAATTACCCTCCATAGCAAACAAGAAAGCAACAATCCATCTATCTATCTTCCACTACGCTCCTCCCTCCCTCCCTTCCCCCTTCCTTCCTTCCTTCTCTTATTAATATTATTACTCAACAACAACAGCAACAGTAGCCTTAGCAGCAGCAACAGATTAAGCAATGACATCTTCAAGATTTTCTCTCCTCTTCCCATTCTTTGTTTCCTTCCTTCTCTGCATCATCTCTCACCCTGTCCTCTGTGACGGTAGGTTATCCTTTTTCTTTTCTTTTCTTAAATGCCCTTTAGCTAATCTGTTTTTTTTACTTGATCTTGCCAAATTTTTGCGAGATCTGATTAGCTGTTAATTAGTCTTGGTGGTTATATTAATTAATCTGGATACTTGGTAATTGGGTTGCAGCATTTGTTACTGGCACATGTAGGGTCAATTGCTCTATCTAGGACTTATTTACCATATGTTCTTTCACTGATTTTGTTGCCAATGGTGTCTGTCATCTTATTAGAACTCTTAGCTTGGTCTCTAGTTTAGTTATTGAATTTACCTTAACAAGATTGCTTATCTGACTTGATCTAAAACAACCCGCATTTTATTATTTTTTAATTTAGTTAAGATTATTTATGGCCAATTAATCCACTGTAATATAGCGTGGTTTATGGATCTTGATTGGAGACCTTTCCTAAAAAGAATAAAAGGAAGACTTGCTGGTAAATCACATTGTTTAATGCTTCTGATTTTGATTTCAATTCTCACATAAATTGAATTGAATTGATTTCATTTCTACCCAAATCGCACCCCACTTGGTGAGATTTAAAGTCGTATGGAAATATATGGTTTTAATGGGATGAAGAATTCATTTCTATTGCTCAGGACTTCCCGAAACCCTGTAATTGGTAAATGTTATTGAATTGATTTCATTTCATTTCTACCCCAAATCTAATGTTTCCAGACGGGCTGTTGGTGAATTTGCCTTTGCATGATTGTTTTCATGTTTTTCCTTCTCTTTAATAGATTATTAGTATTTATGGTTAGCTTACAGTAACCAGCTTATGTTTTTCTTGATCCCGGAATCTTTTGTTTTTCAAGCCTTCGCTTACAATCTTCAAGATTTCTTAACCATCTCCTAGAAAATTATAATTAGGCAGTCCCAAGAAAGCTGGAGTAAGAAGTCTCAGAATTCCAGAACAAATTGTTTCTTATCATAGGAGGCGCATCTTTTAGGTTTAGCCAATAAAAATCCTCTCCCAAAAGTTGTATGTTTCCATCAAAATGAAGCACTTTTTTTTTTTTTTGTATGTGGCTTTTACTTACGAAGGTTTTAGAGTCAGCTATTTACTTGTAATATTCTATTCCTGTGCTATTTCTGCTCCACAAATTCAAATGCATGTCCTCTTATTTTGATAAGATTGCCTCAGTAATATTTGTTTTGCTATTGGTTTCTCTCATTGTTAATGTTATTTCTTCCCTGTGTTAGAATTGTTCTTTCCATTAATCTGTTTTGCTGTCAAAATCTTTTTTACGCAAGCAGCTGATACTTAAGATCAAGAAAATGGTTTTCAAAGTTAGTGTCCTCTAACTTCCCTTGGGTTCAAGCCCATACTATTAAAAGCTACTTTTGCTGCTTGTTTAGAATGCACAAGAATTTGGGAATTGTCTGAGGTGCTTAGTGTTCCGTGGCTTTCTTTTCCAAGAAACAACAAACGGTTGACATATATTCCATGATAAAATCTCTCCCCTGGCTGAAATGTTGACGCGGAGCTTCTCATTCCACCATTTATGTGCAGATCAGGAGGATGGCCTTCTTCAGAGCATTAACAACTATAGGACATCCTTGAATTTAACTGCCCTCACAAAAAATGATAATGCAGAGTGCCTTGCTGGGGAATTAGCTGACCAGTTTAAGGATCAACCCTGTACAAATGCCACGGGCTCCAACACAGTACCAGGTACTGAAACACAGTTCCCCAATTATCCAAGCCTTCTAGCCAAATGCCATCTGAATATATCCAACACAAGGGATGGAGCTTTGATGCCCGCTTGTGTTCCCAACCTGGATCCGAGTCTTGTGCTAACTAACTTCACGAAGACTCAATACTCGGGTAGCCTTGAGGATGCTAAGTTTACGGGAGCTGGGATAGGTTCTGATGGTAACTGGATTGTTGTTGTTCTGACGACAAGCACACCTGAGGGAAGCTTTGTGACTTCTAAGGCAGACAGTTCGGATTACAATGCAGCCAATTTGACAGACAAGAATACCGGTCTAATCTTCTTGCTGTTTTTGCTGACGGCTTCTCTCTTCTTGCTGTAAACTAAGTGGATGGCTACCATTAGCTCGCCTGAATGCAATTCGATTTTACACGAAAACAAACCAGCTGAGGGCAGCTTCTTTTCTATTATGCAATGGATGGACAAGTGATTTAAATTGCAAATTATACCTGCTCCCTTTGATTTTCACTTAGTTCTAACTTGATTTGTAATGCTGTCGTTGAGAAAAATGTTTCAGAGTGGACTGATTATTTGTATCACTTTTTTTTTCTTATTCATACGGAGACAAGAGCTAAAGAAAAGAGAATAAAACTTGTTTTGTACCATATTTGACGTGCTATTACCTGTCGAGCATTATGGGAATTCTTTTTGCTTCTCTGTTCAATCGTATCCTCAGTATATCCCATCGCCATGTGATAACATCATCATCATTATTATTAGTGAAAAAAAAAAAACTAAAAGACATGGTGTTTATACATAGCAATAGTGTAATGTCCTTTGTGCTCTTATAATTCAATGGGGATTACAGTGATTTTGTTTTTTCATTTTAATCATCAAGTTTTTTTATTTCATCCTTTTTGTTTTTCTATGTATTTTTCAGTTGACAATTTATATTTTTTTGTGTTTCCTTGAAATATGAAGGTTTTGAAAATATTAAAGCTTTTATTGTAGGTTAATTTAATGAGATAAATTTTTATTTCGTGGTGTCAAGACAATTAAAAAATAAATACCAAACTAAGAAAAGGAGAAAACATGGTGGCCTACTGAAATTCGCATGAAAAGGTTATCTTTAATCTCCATGTTTTATGTTGACTTTGTTTAGGTTTTTTTAGTTTTGAGATTTTTTATTTTGTTATAAAATTTTATTTTATTTTCAAAGAAAAAGTTATCAAAAAATAAAAAAGGAAAAAAAATGATTAGCTGGCCATATTCCAACCATGAAAAAAGATATTATTAGTATTAATGAATTTCATTTGACTAAATGAGTCTTGTTGATGTGTTTTTTACAATTATTTTGTTGGAAATGTAGATTAAGGTTTGCAAAGATTTTTTTTTGTTTTTGAACTTTGTGTTCTTAGACCAATTAAAGAGTGTTTGAGTTGAAAAAATGGTTTATTGAAATGGTAAGAGTTTGATTTTTTAGATGAAACAAGTTGAAAATAAATTTTTTGGCTCAAAAAATCCCAACTTGATTTCTGAACAGTGATTGGAATCCAAAAAGTCAAATGTCGCATTGTGTTTTTTTTTTAAAAAGGGGAACAATATATCATCCTCCCCTTGGACCAAGTAAAAAAATAAAAAAGCCAAGCACATGACTCTAAACTGATAAACTTGTGCACCTATCCTTTTTTTTTTTTTTTATGGACTATGCATTGAATCATCCAGGTCTAGGCTTTTATTTTTTGTCCTTTAATTTATATAAAGGTTTATTAAAATAAATTAATCAAAAATATGTTTGAGATTATAATATTTTTTTTATGATACTAGCAAACACATTTTTTGTATAACTCTTAAGATTTTTTTTTCTTAAATTTTATGTAAACCCTGAAAAAATCCATAAAATTAATAATAAAAAATATTATGTTAAATAAGTATATCGAGTATTGAAATTAAAAAGGTAACTTTGGATGTTGGGAATTTGAAATCAAATTTACATGTGTTAACTTAAAAATAAAAATATGAAAATGGTGGAAAAGTAAAAAATAAAAAATAAAAAGCAAATAAAAAATAAATGGAAGAGATAAAAAGAGAAAGCGTTGTTTTGAGATATAATTTAATGAATTTTGATCTAGTTTATTTAAAATCAATATTAAAAATGCATCCAAATCTAGAAAATATGACCAGGTGAATATAAAAGATAAAATGTTGACTTTTAGGAAAAACAATTTGATAAATATAGAGAATTTTTATAAATTCGGTGAAAATATTTAAAAAATTTATTTTGGAAGTTCTTTTTAAAAAACAAATTAATGTATGCTTTTATGTGCCAATGACTTTGATCGGTAGTGTAAATATATGTGTAATCACTCAGTTTTTAACTTAGAAGAGAATGAAATTTGAGAAAAATTTGTATTATAAATAGGGATCAAAGTACCCAATTAATTAGTTAAAAATATTGATCATTTAAGCAAATAAAACATTGAAAATTTTGGATTTTTGATGTAAAAATTACTTTATGTCTAGTTTTATACTATTAAGCTTAACTCTTGATCCAACCATTAGATGATATTAAAATTTTATGAGTAACCTTCTAATATGTTGTTTTATCTTGAATAAAAAATTTAAGTCAATCAGTATTAGAATTATCAATACTGAAAATTATTGAAAAATATAATTAAGGATACATTGTAAAAAAAAAAAAAAAAACAGTCAACTCCCATTCAAATGGGAGGCTGACTCTAAAGAAGAATATTTTGTTCTTCATTTTAAAGCCACCCGAAAGTAGCAGCAAAGAAGAACAAGTGTTCTTTCACCATTTCAAGCCTTCTTCTGTCCCTTTTATCCAAGCAAAACCATGGAAACTTAAATACTTTAGTTGGAAGAGTGAAACCATGATATAGAGATTGAAGAAATGGAACGAAAATAGAGATTTAAGGTGGAGATCCGGTTTTGAGTTTGAAATTTGGCATCAAAATTACAAGGAAGTTGTACTTAATCCACCAAACTTACTTTGATTTCAATTAAGTTTTACTAATAATTTTTAAATTTTACTAGGTTGTTGATTCAATTTTTGAGAATTTTTAAGGGAAATGCAAGAAAGTGATAAACTAGTAAAATAGAAGTGAAATACTTTAGGAAATTATAAAAAATTGATGAAGAAAGTTTAGGAAAAAGGAAGGCCATCGTCCAAATGGGGAAAAAATTAAGGGTTTCTTAGGTGTGAATTGTGTGTGTGTGTGTGTATTTTGTAGTGAGTTTGGAAGTATTATAAATTCAAATAAGATTGACAAAAATAAAAATCAAATGGATAAGGAATTAGGTCTCAGTGAAGAAAAATAGGGAGAAAATTCTTGATTGTATAATTGTGTGTTCATGAATGGAATTAACATTTCAAACCATGAATAAATGACTCTAAATGTAGAGAATCCATTTAAGGTATTTAAAATCAGGTTGTGAAATTAAAAATAGGTGATAAGAAATGGATAAAAGAAGAAGAAGTTATAACATAGGTTGTCATTTTGAAAACATGTGAAATTTAATAATGAATAAATAAATAAAATAAATTTAACTAGAATATTTGATAATATGGGAGTATTATTTTTCAGCCAAATGAGATGTTTGAGGGAAAAATTTCCCAATTTTGTGTTAGGTATGTAAATATATGGATGATTAAAAATTTTAATGTGAATGTGCAATTAAGCAAAGTATATTATGAACTGCGAATGGAGAAAGTTATGAGACTTTGTATTAATTTGAACTACGAATGGAAAGAATGCTTAACAACTTGGGTGCTTTTGGTTTTGGTTAAATAAGAACAAAATAACAATAGGAAAGAATGTGTAATTATGTAATTGAAACTACAAGCATGAATATGATTTTTAAATAAGATTGGATAAAAGGAAATCTTAATACCAAAACTTTAGGCATATGCAATGATGTTGTAAAGTGAATGGAAGGAACCATGAACAATTAATCTTAGTGACTTGGAATTGAATGCTCATTTTAATGATTTTAAGATGTATGGAAAAATGAGAAGGATGTTTTCAAATTGGCCAAATTGTTAGTTTAGATAAACTAGAAAGAATTAAAGAATTGTATTAAGTTATTCTATTAATGAGAAGGTATAGAAGATGATGTGCTATTACTAAAATGATGTGTTTCAATGTTAAAGAAACATGAGTATGAAATTTTATTGGGTTGTGATGTTTGTGTAAGGTATATATTAAGTAAATTTGATAATTTTAGTGTATATTTATTTACATAAAAAATTTATTACGGTGTATAAATATGCTAGCAATTTAATTAAATTATGGTACAAGTAGTAATGGTTGTTTGCTCTGGAGTTGTAAGAGAAACATTTGGAAAGAAACCCAACTTCTCAGGAGCTTGAATAGCAAGAGTAAAGGTAATGGATTGAGCTTCCCTTGTCTTTTTTTATTTATTTAAACATGCTTTTATGATTTTTAAATTTTACAATGGTAAATAAATTGTGTTGTGTATTATTATTATAAAGAAAGCTAAATGACGTAGGGTTTTCACTGTAGTTCTAGACATAGATTATTGTGGATTGCGACAATGAAATTTACTTGAGTATGGAGTATAATTAAGAGAACCATGGGGGCATTTTAGTATTTTTATGTTATCTTTTCTATTTTTTATTCAAAAAACTGTTGCCACATGTTCCACACGCTCCAACGAGTGGGCGGCACTCGTGCCATTAAAAGACGCGTGAGACTCCTCTCGATGGCCAAATCTAGTCATTTACCATCTAGATAGATGAACATGCATGCTCTCTTCCACATGGTGTGGTGCGAGTAGACATATCATGGCTGAAATATAATCGGTGATAGATTGTTTGTGTTTTCTTTTCTGTCCCATGACAAATAAAGTGCACAATTGTCCCTTGTTTATTTGTGTTTGCTTGGGTCTGATAAACATGCCAAACCCAAGCTACTTGGGTTTGGATACCATGTCAAACCTAAGGTTCTTGGGTCTAGTAACCATGTTTGGCTCTTAGATCTGGCATGACTATCATATCCAATTCGTTTGGGTCTAGCATGACAACCAGACTCAAGAAGCTTAAAACATTATCTATAATAAGATATTGAACCACCGCGGAGCACGAACCAATATACTAGTTGCTATTATTAATTAAAGGCTTATGCCTTTAAGGTAGAAAGTTATATGTGTTTTGTAGTAAATCGCATAGGCGAAAATACATAGTATGTTATGAAGTGAATTGACTACAACGACGGTAAAATATTTATAATTGACTTTTGACCGCAATAATGGAATCCCTATGTATGAACTATATTTATTGATCGCAATAGCAATAATCACGTGTAATTTGCGTTTGAACATAACAACGAAAAAAATAATGTCGAAAAATATAAATGACAAGAACTATATTGTTGTGGATAATATGACATCTATTGTTGTGACATGTGAGATAGCTAACATGTGAACATATATTGTCGTGGAAAAGGTGCTTGACACGTTGAGATCTTATTCAAAAAATTCACTATGCAAAGTAATGGCAAATACATTAAATATGGTGTGTTCTTATTTTTATATCAATATATGTGGAACTAGTTACTTGGTAATAAGATTAGTGCCCCGTAATAGACAGTGGGACTAGCTACCCTAGTTAATGGGACTAGTGCTCTAGTTAATGGGATATTGGATTCTTATTTTTATATCAATATGTGTGGAACTAGTTACTTGGTAATAAGATTAGTGCCCAGTAATAAACAGTGGGACTAGCTACCCTAGTTAATGGGACTAGTACTCTAGTTAATGGGATATTGGAGAAATAGTTATTCTAATTGGTGAGACTACTGCCCTGATAATGGGTTATTGGAGAAATTAGTTATCTTAATTCATAGGACTATTGCCCTGATTAACAGGCTATTGAAGAAACTAATTATCCTGATTAATAGGCAATCAAAGAAACTAGTTAAATTGATTAATAAGACTAATACCTTGGTAAATGAACAATTAGATAAGCTCAGTAATTTAGCAATGAAACAAATGTTCGGTTTGGGTTAGAGAGGACACTGATATGTCTTTAAATTATGCTAATCGTATTGATTTGTAAGGTTAAGGGTAAAATAATAAATTAACTGTTTAGAAATTGATGTGGTAAATATATAGAAGAGATAATGACAAATAATTATTATGTATGAAGCTAATTGTATTTGGTATTAAATAAGTTTTTAAATACCTCGCAACATTGTGCTGAGTTGTATATCATGTATTTGGTATTAACAATAACATGTAATGGAGTGAGATGTCCATGAGTCTGATTGTGCTTACAGGTTAATGATTGAGTATTCAATTAACCCTGCGAACAAAGTTTAACATAAAAAAAGATGATTCGAGCATATCTTGCAAGTATAAAAGCAACGGAAGGTTATGTGATAAATTATAAATAATAAAAATGGACTTGAAATAAGTGGAATGAATAATGAATCGAGAAAATTTCTCAATATAACAAATGTGTTATACGAACTGAAGTACGATGTATCATAGATGAAATAAATACTTGAGAAATAAAAAGGAGACATGAATTAAATATGTTGTGAATTAAATAACGATGTGAATTAAACATACTTACATAATGAGTTACAATATGATTAAAGGTGGTTGAGAGATGAAAATATCATATGATTTATATGTGTTGAGAAAATAAATTGCGGGGTAAATTTCATGAGTTGTGAAATAATAATATTAATATAAATTGAATATATTCATGAAGTAAAAATAGTTATGAAATAACTTTGATATAAAAAGCAACACTATATGAAAGTGTTTGAAGAAGACTAGTCAAATTTAAAGTTGTAAGGAATAAATCATATAGTGACAAGTTAAACTAAATTACAAATGAAATAATTATCATGATGCAAGAGTAATAATGTTATGGGAAGAAAATTTATCAGGGAATAATGAAAAATATAAGATGTTGAAAATTGATATGAGATTAATGTTTTTAAAGAAAAATGTATGAAATTGATTTTGATCATATAATTGTTAAATATTAGTAACTGAGATAATACAAATGTTTAATATGATTTATTTTGTAATTCTGTATATGTCACATATGAATTCCTTTGAGACTTTCATTTCGCAGGGTCATCAAGCTACCCGATATTATATATAAAGAATATTTGTAATTTCAAAAAAAAAAACTTATAAATAGTTAACATGGATGTAATCTTTAACAAGAGATGTAATACATGGTGTGTGTGTGTAAAAGGAAAAACAATTACCTGAATTTCTACATACTTAGTCATAAGGATTAAGTAAAAATATATGAGAAAATGCAAGGTGTTACATTTTATATGTGTGGCTTTCTTGTGGATGTCACTTTTAGTGTCATATTTAAATAAAAAATTGATTTTTAAAACAATTGACCAAGAGCATGACTAGGGTTGGTCAAGTTAGCCCTAAGATTTTTGTAAAACATGGTAGATGATTTTTCTTAAATGAAGTTAGTCCTAAGATTTTTGTGAAGTTCTTATATATCGTTAAACTCAAAATACAAAAATAAAAAATAAAAACAAAGCCATGAATAGGCAAATACTAGATATAGTCCCATGCTACACCGTGCATTTTCTCGTTACATAAAAAATGATATATAGGTGTCATGAGCGTGTTTCAAAAAATAAGAGAAATTAATGACTTGCCTAGTTTAATAAGTTGGTTTTATTTTAATAAAATAATAAAAAAAATAGGCAACGATAGTAAATGGACAATTTTTTATTATACTTTGGAAAATAAATCTCTATAAGCACAAAATTGAGTAAAAAAAATGAAAAAAGAAATGGCCTGAGTCAACCCGAGGTAGTGCAATAAATACGTAACTTGAGTAATAAGGGGCAAGTCAATCTGTGTTAAGCAGCAAAATCCACGGTCTAGGGAATGATATGGGGTTAACCCAACAAAAATGTTTTGAAGAAAACCACAAACACAAATTTTCTTTAAAAAACTAATGTCAAATTATGAAATTGAAAAAGAAAAAAATATGTCGGCTCACAATAACTTTTCAAACCCTTGACCTGTGTCATTAGACCAGAAATATCATGCATGAAATAACGATGAAGCACAATCCGCAACAAATTAAATGTTGAAGAATAGTACCAACAAGAAAAAAATAATTAGACAAAAAGATCTAAAACAAAAAATGATAATTAAAAGAATGAGGGTGAAAGCCAAAATAAGAAATAAATCAAAGGGTAATTAAATTTTTTAATAGAAGAGTTAAATTGAAAACAAAAATAAAAAGAATGAGGATCAAATAAAAAAGATACACGATAAACTTGGATTGAAAGATAAAATTGAAAATCAATAAAACTTTTATAAATAAACCAAGGAAAAAAATTAGAAATTAAAAGAATGAGGACATAATTGAAAAAAAAATTTAATATATGACATATTCAAATTAAAAAGAAATATTTTTTTTTTTACAATAAGATCAAGGATAAAAATTAAAAATCAAAAGAAAAATTATCAAAGCTAAAAAAAATCAAAGACAAAAAGGACCAACATGCAATTTAAAGGGGAAAAGAGAGAAAAGAAGAAGACAAAGAAAAAAAAAAAGATGTACCAGGGACAAACCGCCCAATCTCCATCAACACGCACCATACCATGAAGAAGAGGATGTAGCGGCGCTTTTAACGACATGACAAAAGAGCAGTTTTGATCAACGGGAGGCGCCACCCGAAATACAAGGGCCTTCCAAGTGTCAATAACTTTTTCAATTTTAATATTATTTAATTTTTATTGAAAGGACACAATGCCCTCAGTTAACATTAAATAATAAAAAAACCAACGTGAAAAGACCGAAAAAAAAAACCTTTACCCAAGGCTTCTTCTTATTCTTCTTCTTTTTTCTTTTTTACTTTCAAAGACATTTAAATAATTTTATTATGCATTAAAAAAGTAAAAAAAAACCAAAACCACCTCTAATCATCATGCATATTTTGTTTGTCTCCAAGGAGTTTTTTGTATTTTTATTGTTCATAGAAAAAGAAAAGGACCTTATTGCCCCTATAAGATAGGCTAAATGTTATTTGAATAAGGGAAAAATTCATAATTTTGCTATTGATATCTGCATCTACAATAGATGAATTCTTTTCATCTCATTTTCTTTTTAGTTTGTCTTTAATTAAATTTTAATATTTTTATTGTTAATACAAGAAATCTTATTACACCTATAAGATGGCCAAATGATATTTGATTGGCAGGTAAAATTATAATTTTACTATTATAATTCACATTGAAATGTATATATGCCATATTAAATGAACTATTCACACCCCCATGCCTTTTAGTAAATATAATGAAAAACTTGTAAAGAAAAACAACAAAAAAACCTTTTATCTTTAAAAAAAAAACTTGTAAATATATTATACTATTATACTTTAAATATAATAAAGTATGTTTTCAAACTCAATAAAATGTTTAAAAATCTAGATGGAGAAATATTGTATTTAAACAAGAAAATTCAATTTACCTTTTCTAACACTAATTTTGTTTTTTAAAAAATTAAAAAATTATTCAGTTTTCAAAAAATCGAGCATCGACACTTAAAAAGATATTTATTTGAGATTATGATAACCTTATAGAAAAAAAAAATTAAATCATGAGTTTCATTTCCCAACCAATCTAATATTAAAGAAGAGTGAAATAAAAAAAATATATAACTTGATTTTATATATAACATGAATCGGGTAACCCAGGTCAACACTTCAAACTCGCAAACTGGATAATGAATTCCATTATGATTAATAACTTGTTTATATATATAAACTATTGTTTATTTAACTATATGATAACAAAAATAGTCAATCACAAAATCAAGCATCAAATCAAATCAATACTGAGATTTTTTAAAAAAACTATGATAATCTCATAGAAAACAAAACAAAACAAAACAAATTATAAAACTCAATTATCAATCAACTCAATAACAAATGATAAAAGAAAAGAATATAATTTTTTTTAAAAAATTAAACTTGTCATACCCATCAAGCGTCAACATGAACTTTTTAAAATTTAATAACATGTGCTAAAAAAATAGATAACCATATAATTAAGTTCAATTAGAAATTTTTTTTTTTTATTAAACCTATGAACCGAGACAATCGATATTACCTCACTAAACTCACAAACTAGATTATTGACTCCATAAAGTTTAATGACTTAGTTTTTGTTTTTTTAAATAATTTTTTATTTAACTAATTTTTTTTAAAAAAATCATTCTGTAATTTTGAAATATTTTTCTGATACCAACCTGATATTAAAAATGTTTTTTGATACTGCAATAACTATATAAAAGACAAATTAAAATAAGTTATTATCTCTAAATCTCCATAAACTAAATTTTAAAAAAATCAATAACAAAAAAAATTAAAATTAATAAAGTAAAAATTATTATTATAATCTACAATACTAATAAATATATAGAAAATCCTGCACGTTTCAGCTTTATACTTGATATCATATACCCATTTAGCCCAGTCCTGATTCTTGAGTTCAGAAAACACCTCAGCACTCCTTCTCTCGACATCTAACGGTCCATATCAACCGGTCACAAAAGCGTAGGTAGGGTTCACTCAATATTTTATTGTTGGTTCCTTTTCTTTCTAGAACATACGACTGCAGCAAACAAAATCTCTCTCCTTTTTTTGGTTTGCTTGATTACCGTTTATTCGGAAAAAAATCATGGTAAAGGGCCCGGGTCTCTACTCCAATATTGGCAAGAAAGCCAGAGGTAACACGCCGAATGATTATTTTCGCACTCTTTAATTTGTTTCCATTTTTGTGTTGTTTCCCTTAATTTCTCGAAATTTCCAGATCTTCTCTACAAGGATTATCAGAGCGACCACAAGTTCACTGTCACTACTTATACTTCCGCCGGAGTTGTAATTTTCTTTTTCCCTTCCTTTTATTCTTATTATTAATTATATTTTTTTGGCATGGATTAAAACATATTTCTGTCTTATTTCGAATATTGGTACTGATTTTGGAATCTTAGGGCTAAAAAAACAGTAAGTTGTTTTTTTCAAAAATTAAATAATAAAATGAATCAATCAATATGCAGTATTCAGAGTTGGACAATTAATTTCTTTGGATTAAGTAACATGTGGATTTCTTTACTTGATAATTTTTATCTGCATTGATGATTTAATTGTGCTGTTTGAACGATTCACAAACGGTAAAAAAGGATTTACGGCTTCGATCATCGATTGATCGTCTTAGTGATTTTATTAGCAATCCTAGACGTCTATTTTAGGTGTCATTTGGGTAAAATTAAGGAAAAAAGCGTACATGTGTTGCCTGAGGCTAGGAGGGAGAAAAGGAAAAATGGGAACACTTTCTCAATTATAATTGCACCCGAGAATGGCCATCTGTTTTGGATGCGTTGATGTGCAATCCATTTGTTTGGATGTTTAGTTTCAATGATTTCTGTCAAGTAATTTTGGTTCAGCATACGTTGTTATTGTTATTATGATATTTTTTTGGTGGAAACAAACTGTTGTGATGTTATTTTCTGACATTATATTTATTTCCAATTCCAGGCAATTACTTCAACTGGGATCAAGAAAGGGGAGCTGTTTTTAGCGGATATCAGCAGTCAGCTAAAGAACAAGAACATCACAACTGATGTAAAAGTGGACACAAACTCCAATGTAAGACATGAAAGCTTGCCTGCTCTCTTTCTTGGACACATATGATAATCATCTGTGCTTGTGGATTATGTATCTGATGATCCTGTTTGTAGACTTCAGGTAACTCTCTGAGGTGCCTGTTTGTTTTTTTGCACTCTGGGTTGGTCATTGGTGAACTGCGAAGTCCACTCATTTCTTGAGTGCTGGCCAAAATTGTTTGAATCCCTAGATAATGTGATATGATGGAACTCTTATATTCATCATAAATCTGTACTTCATTTCATAATGTTGACAAATTGAATTATATGTAGTCTCTTATCCCAGGTTTGGAGAATTGCCATATGGAAATTCCATGTGCCTGTTAAATATGCTATTAATTCTTCTAGTATGCCACCATGATTCAATACCTTCTTTTCTGTTTAAATACAATATTTACTTTCTGCTGACTGTAGATGTGAGATACTATGATAGCAAATTATTAGTTTTATTTTACTTGCATTGATGTCTTATTTCTTAGATTGTTCTTTAGAACAACACCCCATGCCTGTATTGTTAGCAACGCCCATATCAGGTTGTAAATTAGCTTGCCCATGGTCTTTTCAAAATGTGAAATTTTCTTATGGCATTTGTATAAGCTAATAGACTATCATTTTTTGATGCAGTGAACATTTGTTGGATAATTTTATTTCTAGTAATATGATGCTTTGATTGCCCAGTTGATAGTGGTGTGTTCATCTGTAGCTTCTCACAACTATTACTGTCGACGAACCTGCTCCCGGGCTCAAGACAATCTTTAGCTTCAAAGTTCCTGATCAGAGATCTGGCAAGGTAAAATGGCTCTTTTCCTTGTCGATTATTTTCATCTTGTCTTTAATAATTGTTTCTACTTTCTGATTTGCTTGGCTGTTTCATTGATGGGACCATCATATCTTGCTGTTACGGTTGTTGATTTCTGGTCTGAATTTTTGTTGTTGAAGTTAAACCTTGGGGTCATTCTTGCCTTGTCCATTTTGAACTTCTTACTGTATTTAATGCTTTGCCAGTGTTAATGAGGTCTTTTGCCACTATGATCTGATTTAATTGCTTGTGGTAACAGGTGGAACTCCAGTACCAGCATGAGTATGCTGGAATTAGTACTAGCCTTGGGTTGACTGCGAATCCCATTGTTAACTTCTCAGGTGTGGTTGGGAGCAATGTTCTTGCTCTGGGGACTGATCTCTCATTTGATACTGCCACTGGGAACTTCACTAAATGCAACGCGGGGTTGAGCTATACGAATTCTGACCTAATTGCTTCCCTGACAGTGTGAGTAGTAGTTCAATACAGAGAAAGTAGTTATTTTTTAAGATAATTACTGTAAAACCGGATACTTCTTGTTGCTTTGAATGATTATGTTCGCTGAGCATTGAGCACTACAAATAGAAAGACCAGCTTGGGAATTCTTTTGCTGGCACCACCCAATTAAAAAGCTTGAGTAGCAAGTAATTCAATGCAGAGAGACTAATTTTGAAGGCATTTGCTGGTGAACAATTTTTTTTTCTATGGCAGTTTTGCTAAAGATGCTCAGTGAACAAATTTTTTCTGAGTTTTTTAATGAACTTTTACTCTCTTTTATCACCCAGGACAATGTTTTTAACACGAATATAGGATTAGAGTCTTGGTTATATATTGAAGTGGAGTGATTTCTGCTGTTTGTGCATATTTCTGATTTGATTAAGACCCCTTTTCTGATGAAAGTGATTTTTGTTGATGCCCACAGTAATGATAAGGGAGACACCCTTAGTGCTTCCTACTACCACACAGTGAGCCCATTGACTAGTACAGCTGTTGGTGCGGAGCTGACCCATAGCTTTTCAAGCAATGAAAACATATTGACCATTGGCACGCAACATGCACTTGACCCCCTGACTACAGTGAAGGCTCGGTTGAACAACTATGGGAAAGTGAGTGCTCTTATCCAGAATGAGTGGCGCCCTAAGTCTCTATTCACAATCTCAGGGGAGGTTGATACGAAGGCAATTGAAAAGAGTGCTAAGGTTGGATTGGCCTTGTCTCTCAAGCCCTAGCAAGCAACTTCTGTTGGGTGTTAGGTGTGACTGGAACTCGGTTCTTTTGTTAGTAGCAGAGAACAATAAAGTACGAAAGGATCCACGATATCTCTTTTTCAAGTGGACTTTTCATCTGTTTGTTTGATATACTTGGGTTTCACGTATTTGGTGGTTATCGTTTCTTGGAAAATAATTCTAGATGGTCTCAGTAACATCACCAATTTGTTCGTTTTAATTTTGAAATAGTGCGTTTGTGTTTTTGCTTAACCAGATATATATTTTAATGATCTAGTTTCACCGAGCATCTTTTCATGCATATTTATCCCCAAAAACTGTGGGGTTGGATATCTAAAGATCCATTGCAGCCCGAATTCACATTTTTGAGTGGTCCGGTGTCATGCAGGAACTTATTCTTTATGTTGGTCCCTTGATAAATGATTGTTAAGGAAAATTGCTTGTATTTTTCATCAGAGTTGGGAGTAGCTGTGCACCATTTGCCGGAGTGAAAAGAAAAGATAGGTGGTTTATGCTATTTGCTAGCTTGCTTTAAAACTGATTGTCATCTAACGCTCGTAATTTGTAGTGGCGTATGCTATTATTTGCTTGCGTTAAAACTTGGCTGTCATCAATTGCTTAATTTATTGCTAATAGCAGTCACTGGGTTTGCCTTGATGCGTGTACGGTTAAGGGTGAGTCAAAAAATGATTAAAAGAAGTCAGGTGTTCGACGCAAAACTAGTAAAGTATCTCGCACAATTTGGTTTACCATATGCTTCTTAAGTTGTGACACATGGAAAACAAGGTGACACATTTGGATTTCAATTGCAGGTGGCAATTCCAGCTTATATGCGACGTTGCCAATCTTGTCTATAACCTGGAATGGCCCAAAAAACTTAGCTGCTAGTTTTTGTGATGATCTGCGAATTATTGATTGATGCCTGTAAAGCTGCAGCTTCAAATAAACAGTCATCTATTGAAAAGTATCCCTCAATTCTCTTTCAGTTGGCTAATTGAATCATCATGTTTTGTACATTTTGTAAATGAATCCTGACCCTTTTAATCATGTCCTACCTTCTGGTTAGTGCTGCTTCATCAACTGATTCCACTGTGGAATCCTTAGAAAAATAGGGAATGGGTATAAGAGGAGGGAAACTATATACTACCTCATAAAGTGTTAATTTGGCAGTGGAATGAAAATTAGTATTTATCACCATTCCGCTAAAAATAGTCATCTTACCTACTGACTTGGATAATCTCTTGTCATATATCTAAGATAATTTTTAATAAATTTATTGATTATCTCTGTCTGGATATTAGTTTGTGGATAATATGCAAATGAATAAAGTAGATTGACCCCTTAAATGTTAAACATCTTCTTTCAAAATTTTCTAAAAAACATTGATCCCTTTTACTAACCATCAATGTTGGCAACCTATGTAGTTTGTACACGTTGTTCATAAACACCTTAACAACACTAGGGGTAGTATCAGGGTGACTTAAGGCCATACAATATGTATATTTGCTGAACCGATCTACTACTACCATTATGACCTCATTTTCCTTCATATTTGTGTAGTCCTTCTATAAAGTCCATATTGATATCAATGAATGGAGGCATAGGAAATAAGTATGGGCTGTAATAGTTCAAGTGTGACTATAATTTCATACCTTTTTCTCTAACAAATTTAACATCCAAGCACAAATTGTCTAATATGCTTCTGCTATCCCTTTACATAAAACAACCCTTCCACTCTTCTAGTAGTAACTATTACCTTATAATGTCCCTATATAGTTGAACCATGATACATGGATATAAGCTTATTTTACAAATTAGGATCATTGCCTACCACTACCTTTCCCTTTCTATTTAGATGATTATTAACCCAAATATAGTGAGGGTGTGAGTCTGATGATACCTGTAAACCTTGAATGGTGGCCTATACATAAGATTCCTTCTCCTATGACTTTCTTATTTCTTCCATAATGCTAGAGGAAACTATAAACACAACTAGGGAATAGAGGTCACTGCTAAAAATTCTAGAGAGGGAATCTGCAGCCATATTTTCCTTTTCTTTTCTACATTTTATCTCATAATCATATCCCAAAAGCTTGACAAGCCATAAATGATGAGCTAAAGTAGCAACTTTTTTATGCAAAAGATACTTAAGACTTACATGATATGTGTAAATTTTGAAGTGTTTCCCACGAATAATGCTTTCATTTAGTGACAACATGCATGATATCCATCATCTTCCTTTTATAAACATACATTGTTTGTTGTTTTGGCCTTAAAGACTTACTAATAAAAGTAACAGGGTGCCCCTCTTGCATAAGTACTGCTCTTACTCCCAACAATAAAGCATCTATTTCCACTATAAACAATTTGTTCAAGTCAAGTAGAGCCAACACTGGTGTATCAGTCATTAATTCCTTCAATTCCTTAAATGCCCTAGTAGCTTCATCATTCCATGCAATTGCATAATTCTTCAATAAGTGTATTAGAGGCTTACAAATGGCCCCATATCTTGTGAGTCTTGGGAACCCTCTCAACTTCAAGTTCTTAAACAATGGCCAACCAACAATAACTTGTACATTGTGAGGATTAATAACAACTCCCTGCTTAGAAATAATATGACCTAGATATTTAACTTGCTCACTACATAAGTTACATTTACTTGCCTTGATAACTAGTTGATGCTTCCTTAATAATTTAAAAACAGTTCTTAAATGTTTATAATGATCAATAAGAGTTTGATTGTATTCTAAAATATCATTAAAAATGTAAAACCCCGAGAACAAACTTATACAAAAAAATTAAAATTAAAAATAATTATAATTATAATACAATTAAGAAAAAAAAAATATGAAAAACATAAGGGTTGTGGCTCGAATTGTGAAAAAGAATAGAGATGAGGCCAAAGTGTAATTAAGAAGAAATGAGGCTATAAGTACCCTATTTCTTCTACTTTGAAAACCGACAGTAGGCATAAAAAAGAATGGGACATTTGCATATTTTCTATCAAAATTTAAGAGAGAAACACCAAAACTTAGCAAACTTTACAAGTCTTGGACAAGTTGGTAGGAGAAAAACATCATTTATCAAGAAAAATTACAAGAAACAAGTGAGGAGAAAATGAGTGGATGGCTTAATACATGTAAGGAGAAAGAAGCTACATTTATTCAATCAATTGAGAAGTGAAGTTCAGATTACCCTCAAGTAAGGAGTCCTAAACTCAATTTTATAAATTAAGCTTTAATTTAGTTGAAATTGTGCAATTTTCTTGAAAATAATTTTAGGGAAATACAAAATTTCCTAGAATTAGATCAATTAGAGTGTTATAGGTTACTTCAAATGTGAAATTATGTAAGGACAATAAACAAAAAAAAAAATCAATGGAAAAAAAGCCCAAGGTAGCCAGCTACTAGGAGGGTAAATGAGAGGGGTATAACTTATAATTTTCCTTATTAAATTGTTTATAATGTGTTGTTGTAATGTGAATGATAACTAGAAAGGAAAATTATCACCTAAGAAGGAGAAGGAACCCTTAATTCCTTTGGGGTCAAGTTCGGCCAAGATAGGAATTAGTAGGGGGAGGGGGAGTTTTGAGATTTCATATGAAAATTATGAGTGAATTAGGTGTAGCATAAAGTTTACTAACAAATGAAACAAGATAACTTAATGATATGAGAATCACATAAATCAGTTTTATAGGTCATGAAGGGTGGAAAGGATTTTATGGGCTACATGTATGGTCTATAGTGTGTTTTGGGAACTTTTGCAAAATGCAGGGAAATTGTAAAAACAAAAAACAATGTGCATGTTTCTTGAAGTGGTGCTAGACCACCTTACAAAATCAAAAGAGGAAGAAGGGAAAAATTAGCGTAAACAACCCTAGGAGGTCATATTTAGGAAGGTTGGAGATGCATTTAATCCATTGATGAAAAACTTGGTAGATTCATCGCCTTGATTCCCAAGAGGATTCGGGCCTAAAGATAATAAAATTCGAGGAGGTTTTCTCATAGAAGTTGTAGCTTGGAATGTTAGCTTTCCAACGAGTCCAACACCACTTAGTTTGGAGCTTCAAAACTCCAGATATAGATAAATATCTAAGAAGAGATCGAGCTGCCATCCCTACTAGCAGATTCAACCAAATTAATAAAACGAAGACACTTAGCCATGTTAAGGGTGGAATTCGGCTTCCTTCCCTTTGTAAAATATGTAGCATCATGTCTTGACTTTCAGAAAGAAATAAACCATATTTGAAATTGAATTGTTGATATTCATTATGATTTGATAATGAACCGTAATCTTAAAGGATGCAATATGGATGTAAATGTAAAGAAAAAATAGTTGTAAAACTGGAATGAATGTTGTCACCATTATTGTTTTTATTTTGCAAAATGTGATTTGAGTATTACATGAGAGGTATAACAACAACAAAGAAGCGCAAGCCAAGCTTCTATAATAGGTAGGTATTATATATCTATACCATCCTTAAATAAAGGGAATCTTAGTAATCTGCTTAATTTATGAACCTTGTGCTTATGAATGAAACCAAAAGGAGAAAAAGATAAAAATGAAACAAATAAGGAATGTAAATCTGATTTGAATTATGGATCAAAGTTGGCGATAATTAATGGTAGCAAGGAAATTTTAATGAATAACCGCCTTTTGAATTTGAGTAGCTGATGCTAAATAAGGGAGGCTAATGATGTTAGTAAGGTATACTAATATCGGCATGATCATTACAAAAAATTAAGGAATACTGAACTTGATTAAGTTTTTGGGTTAAGATAGTTAATGATATCGATGGATAACGTCGGTGTCGACAAACTCATGAAACTTGATTAGCTTTCCTGAGGTAAAAGCTAATGATATCAAGAACTCTTGACATCGGCATTCCCAAAATTATTTCCAAAGTATTATGAAAAACTAATTAACTATTTCTGTTTTAAAGTAGTTAATGGCATCAACCGACTATGTTGATGTCCACTTTACCAAAGATTTGATTAGTCGGTCTCGATAAGGGCGACTAATGACACTAATTAGAATCATTAGTGTCGGCAACGGCCTCCCAAAATTTAGGAAGAAGTAGAACGATTGGTGTTTCTGAATGAAAAATAATTGATAATATTTACAAATGGGAATGTTGAACGATTTCAAGAATAATGAATCTAGACGTAATAAAGGAAGATTAGATAAGAACAAGTAACTATGATTGCGTATCATTGAGTGTGTGTTTATGTGTCTATATATATATGCATGTATGTGCACACGCGTGCATGTATTGTGTGATTTTCTCTTCTTTGCTATATTTTTTGTTTTTAATATAACTATTTCGAACATTATGTAATTGTAGGTCCATCACATTCATGCAAGGAGTAATGTCTTAGGTCCTCTAGTTTTTTTTGGTATGATTTAGGAATTAAATGAATACTAATGTATTTTGCTTTCAAGAAATTATATAACTTGAAATGTAAGAATACCCTTTTCATATCAAATGTCAGAACATAAATTGTGTTATATTGTAATTGTAATCTTAATGTTTGTTCATTTCTATTTATTTATGAATTAACATATGCCTAATGTAAAAATAAAAAAAAATGAATATTTGAAATATTATGTTAGTATCCTTGAATAATTTACTGTTTTTTTTAGGTTGCCAGCCTCTAGTATCTGGGTTACTCCGAATAATTTACTGTTGAGACTCAAAATGATTGTGACATGGTTGAGAAATGAGTATAAAATGTGTGCAAGATAATTGTTAATAACTTGGGACCTCTTAGGTATAGGGAAGACTCTGTCTAAATTTCATCAATTATTAGATGAGTTTGGCAAAAACAAAATAAAATCTCCATGATTTTCCTTTATATGATTGATATGTTTGATCCCGATAATGAGAATGTCACAAAAAAAACACTAAGATAAATTTCTTGAGACACTTTGAAGAACTCATTTATCAAACTTTTAAAAGTAGGTGGAGCATTAGTCAACCTAAAAGGCATGACCAAAAACTCATAGTGGTCATTGTGTGTCCTGGAAGCTGTCTTGAATTCTTCTTCAGGTGCCATTTTGAATTGGAGGTAACTAGACTTAAGATCATTCTTAAAAAACATAGGTGCTCCCATTAATTCTTCTGACAATTCTTCCACCATAGAAATATGATACTTGTCCTTAATAGTAAGCTTGTTCAAAACTCTATAATTTACACATAACCTTTAAGTTGAATCCTTCTTCTTAACAAGTATCATTGAAAAAGCACAAGGATTGTTGCTTGGTCTTATAATTCTAGTTTTTAACATTTCCATCACCATCTTCTTTAACACATCCTTTGGTAGTCTTGCGTACCTATAACATCTGAGATTCACAAGTTAACTACCTTATTTAAAAGGAATAGCATGATCATGAACACTCGGAGATGGAAGTCATTCAGGTTCCTAAAATAAATCCTGATAAGCCTCTAACATTGAATGCAAGGTGGCATCATTGTGTTTATTAAAGGGTAACTTAGATGTTATAGAGTTTATAATTAATGATCATCTTCTAGAATTCTCACACTACATAAATGGTGTTTTGCCTCTTGTTTCTGATTTCCTACCAAAGAACTCAGTTGTTCGTTCTTGATGGCTTGAAGCTTGATTGGATTTTCCCCTTTTAGTAATATCCTATACCCTTGCCAATCAAAAGACATCCAAAGATGTTTATAACTGCATAAAATATCTCGTAACATCAACAACCCTTGAATACCTAACACTGTCACAATCTCTTAACTCAATGATAAAGATATCTGCCTCAAAACACACTTATTGCATTTATATATATATATATATATATATATATATATATTTTTTTTTTTTTTTTTTCTTTCATTATTTGGGGATTGATAAATTTTTTTATATAGTTTTGTTTCTATGATATTGAGTTTTTAATTTTTTCTTTCTTTTTTAAAATATACTCACAACATTTAAACATTAGTTTTTTCACGCTTAACCGGCCAGCGCTATCTAGAGTAGTAATCTATGTCTTGGTACATGGTGCATAAACAGTAATTTTAGCATATCCCTTAGATTTCCTCTCCCTTTTAATTGCCAGCATTTGCCCAAAACAAAGTCGAGGGAGCAACAGGAGCGGGAAGCCAGAAAGATGCTGGGAAAAAGTTGCAGTTTAAGCGAGAAGAATCGAGCTAAGACATAAAAGAAGAGATTTGTAACGGGACAAAATGAGATGGTTGTGTGGTGGGTGAGAATGGTTTCCTGAGTGATTAGTTTTTCTGATTGCCAACCCATTTTGTAAATTGGCCAACAACTCACAGCGTGTTTAATTAGCACGAGCAGTCAGTAAGTATAGTTCACAGAAGCAGCATTTATGACAAGTCTCCATATACTTTGGCAAGCAAATGGTAAGCATTTCCAAAACTGAAACTAACATGACATATAACATTGCCAAAAACCCTTGGCTCAAATAGTTGGAGGAGCACATGCCTAGGCTGCGCCGTCCACACACATCCACCTTTCCTTGAGAAAGTTCAGTGCACCACTCTGACAAATGTAGTTTCTCCAAACCATGATTTACGATACACTATTTGAGGCTGTAATTACATTTTAAAAAAAAAAAATCAACATGAGACATTATTTGATGTACATGTCCGACAACCCTCTGAATCTCCTCTTCACATGGTTGAAGATAACCCGTGGTAAGCAATGGAAATTAACAAATATATCTATTCTAGATGATCCCCGTGGAAATGCTGGAAGTTGCATTTATCTTCAGAGAGTTCTCGGGAATATAGGTTAGACCTGCGCAGAAAATAGTAGATGCCCACATGAAGTTAAGCTCTTGATGGAAGCAGAGCCTGCAAGCATGAAGATTATAGCAGTGCATAGAATATCCCTTCCTTTTGGAGCGGAAAAACCAAAATATTATCACAGTACAGCTCCAATTGAGAACATAAGCAAACAGCAGATGATGACCATGTCTATTCCAATACGATGCCAACTCTTACATTTGAAAGAAGGTCAGAGAATAACAGACAGGGCCAGTCAAATACCACAACCTTAAAGGATCAACACTGATAAATAGGCACATGATAATGCAATTTGTCCACGACCCAATCATAGATAATCATCTTCAATATTCAAAACAATCAATAACATTACAAGATGGCATTAGATTTCATGTTTTTTTAAAGAGATAGTGAGTTGCAAGTTATATACAAGAAAATTTCAGCATTTGAGACCAAGAAGATATACATTTCACAGAAGAGTTGTAATATAGCCACCACTTGTAGTTTAAATACAGTGAAATTTTGACTCTCAGGAAAATATCAGAAGAGAGATTCTTGCACGTGATACCGCACAATGCATACTATTGAGGAAGGGGATAGCACTATTATTCATCAATGCTGATTAACTTTCTTTTTAAAAAAAAAAAAAAAAAAAAAACCTGATCAAATAAGAATTCATTATAATTAATGAAAGGGTTTCAGGTTTTGATAACATAAAAAAGAGAAGCAAAGAAGGTTAAGTAGATGAAAAATCCAAAATTTTATGAAATCCATGACAAGTGTAAGTAGATGATACCTTTCTCCTTAACATCTATCTGTAAAGTGTCCAGGGAAATTATCCCATCAGTCAGGGGAAGTAGCTCAAGCTTAATGGTAGCTGTAGATTGGGCAGGGACGCATCTGTATAATCACCTAAGTTGTAAAAATCTGTCCAATCAGATCCCAAAACAGATATGAGCTTGAGAGTGAGATACATTACCCTAATGGAACTCTGCTCTGCAGCCACAGATGTGTACAACCCAAGCCT
>JAAWWB010000923.1:0-25000 GCA_018804465.1 Populus tomentosa
AAAAATATGTTAATTCAAGACTACACTAGGAAATAGAAAATCCAAGATCAACTTTTCATGAATTTGTGAAAGGCTCTTAGGTGTCATCTAGAGAATAATTTTATTACCCTAGAAAAACCAAGTCAATTTCCTTTAATAAGAGTGGTGCTATTGCATTTAGGAGACCAAGTCAATTTTTTTTTTAGAAAGTGTCTGAAAGCCTTCACTGAAAATCAGTAATTAGGAAATGTATGTTAAACATATATTATTTTTATTTTAAAAATAAATTTATTTTTTTATTGAAGATTATGCATCCTAATGTGATTTGAGTAATAAGTAAAAAAGAGATTTTTAGCAATAACATGTCTTAAAAATGACACTAAAATATTTGTTTTTATTACCTTACTAACTTTGAATAGGTAATGCTATTTTAATTTAAGAGAGTTATAAATCTTTAGGATATATCGAATGATTGTGGGTTGTAAGGTCTCTAATGAGACGGTGGTCACGATTGACAATGCAGCTTGCTGTTCACGGTGGAGAAGAAACTTCTCACGACTGAGGAGCCGTTGGACGCTGGCCTCAGGAGCAAGATGGGGAGAGATGGTTGCTTGTTGGCCGGACACTCTCCCCTGTTTCTTCTTATCTTCACTTGTTCTGGTCGCCTGTTTTCTTAGTCTCCAGTGTTTACTCTGGTTTTCTCCTTCGTGTCCCCTCTGTTCTTTGTTTTTGTTCCCCTGTGTTTGCGTCCGTTTTCCCTTTGTCTTCCCCTTGTGTTGTTCGTCCCTGGCGTCCTATTTTTTGGTCCTAGGCAAACCGTGGCTGAGGAGAGACAGCTGCTGCTGCTTGCCCACGGTGCAGTATAGAGAAGATCGTTTGATAGGTGCAACCTGCGGCAGGTGCAGGACGGGTAGCTGATGCGAGGGAGAAGACGCACGGTGATGGACTACTCCCTTTCAGCTGCCATGGCTGGAGACTTGGTTATTGCTGAGGGAAGGACTCCGCTGCTGCTGGTTGATGGTCTGCTGTCGTTGCCGGACTGTGGGGGGATAGAGGAGACGAAGGCGTCTTCTGCAACACCGGACGAAAACCTGTATGGTGGCTTTTGAAGGTTGATAGGGGGTAGACGGTAGAGAACAAAAAGTGCAATACCAGACCTTCCCCTTGACCTGTTGTTTTTTTCTTTTTTACTTTTTACTCTTTTTAGGTTTTTTTTTTTTTTTTTTTTTTTTTTAATGTCTCCAGTTTTTCTTGTAGCGGCCTTCTTTTTTGAATATACTACTGATACAAGAGTTTCATCACGTGTAAAAAATAAAAACTCAAACAATTTTTTTAATTTATATTTAATTAAAAATTAAATTTAAAAACAAATAATTATTATTATCTTAATAATAAGAATAAAATAACAATAATAAAAATATATAATAGTCTCTTATTATTATATAAATTGACAAATCATAATTTTTATCAAAATATATTTTTAACATTTTAATTTTATATTTTAACTTACATAAAATTAAATAAGAAATCAATAGGACAAACTTAAATTATAACAACGGTACAGGAAATGATTGAAGAATCAAACCACAGATGATCGTACAAAGCTTTAAATCTTCAAACTTATTACAGACAGTATGATCAATGAATTATAACAGGAAAAAAAAAAAAAAAAAAGGAAAGAAACCAACCAATGAATTTAAAGTAGGCAAGTTGTGGCTGGATTCATGATAGCTAATGAAAAACTTAATTATTATTGACCGTAGTAGCCTTGACTATGACTTGAACCTTTGGGTTGCCGGCCTGATTCAGAAGGAGAAGAAGGGCCACTAGGAGTACTCGTATTCGAACTACTACCAGAACCAACAACACCTAAAACTCCATGAATACGCACATCATCCTCCATATACACTGTCGCAGTTTCTTCTTCACTTTGTCCTGTAGTAATGGTTTCTTGAATTACTTCATGTTCTTCAATACAAACTGGAGCTGCAGGAAACATAACTGGTTTCTTCTTTTTCTTAGCCAAACAAATGAGGCCAATCAAAAGGAATGCAAGGAAGAACACCCCACCAAGCGAAACGCACACGACAATAACAGTGGTGTGATTGCCTCCAGGAGGCGGTGACACAACATTTGACGATGGTGGTACCGAGTTAAAAGTTGGGGGTGCAGCATATACTGGTGGGGCCGAGCTAGGTTTAGGTGGTGGTGGGATATTATATTGTGGTGGTGTAGCATATGGAGGTAATTTAGGTGGTGAAACTGGACCGTTTAATGGGGTTGGAGGTGAAACATGGTAACTTGGTGGTGTTGCATGTGGGGGTTTAGGTGAAGTTGGCTTGTCAGGAGAGGGTGCCCATGCTAGTTTCGGTGCTGGAGCTGAACCAGGAGCGTAGCTTGGTGGTTTTAATGGTTGAGGTGGACCTGGCTTATAGGGAGAGGGCACTGGTGCAGGGCGTGTAGGTGTTGGTTGTGGTGGTGGAACTGGACCAGGAGTGTGGCTCGGTGGATATGATGGTTTAGGTGGAGTAGGCTTATAAGGAGAGGGCATTGGTGTGCGGCCTGTTGGTGTTGGTTCTGGCGGTGCAACTGGACCAGGAGTGTGGCTCGGTGGATATGATGGTTTAGGTGGAGTATGCTTATAAGGAGAGGGCACTGGTGCTGGGCGTGTAGGTGCTGGTTCTGGAGGTGGAACTGGACCAGGAGTGTGGCTCGGTGGATATGATGGTTTAGGTGGAGTAGGCTTATAAGGAGAGGGCATTGGTGTGCGGCCTGTAGGTGTCGGTTCTGGCGGTGCAACTGGACCAGGAGTATGGCTCGGTGGATATGATGGTTTAGGTGGAGTATGCTTATAAGGAGAGGGCACTGGTGCTGGGCGTGTAGGTGCTGGTTCTGGAGGTGGAACTGGACCAGGAGTGTGGCTCGGTGGATATGATGGTTTAGGTGGAGGAGGCTTATAAGGAGAGGGCATTGGTGTGCGGCCTGTAGGTGTCGGTTCTTGAGGTGCAACTGGACCAGGAGTGTGGCTCGGTGGATTTGATGGTTTAGGTGGAGTATGCTTATAAGGAGAGGGCACTGGTGTGCGGCCTGTAGGTGTTGGTTCTGGTGCTGGAACAATGTGGCTTGGTGGAGATGAAGGCTTAGGTGGAGTTGGTTTATAAGGGGAGGGCATTGGTGTTAGACTCGTAGTAGTCTGTTTAGGTGGTGACGATACATATGGGGGTAATTCTGGTGGTGGAGCTGCACTAGGAGTGTAGCTTGGTAGAGGTGATGAAGGTTTAGGTGGTGTTGGCTCACGGTGAGAGGGCGGTTGGGTTGGGGCAGTAGATGTTGGTGTTGGTGGCTTTGAATATGGAGTGGTGGACGGGGATGGAGAAGGTGCAAAATCTTGACAGGGTGGAGCCTTAACGGGTGTTAGAGGTGGGTGTCTGCAATCGTATTGGTATGGTGGCGACCGTGGAGGAGGTGTTGATGGCTTAAGTTGAGGGTGTGGTGGAGGTCGGTGGTGGTGTTTGGGAGGAGGTGGTGATGGCTTAAGTTGAGGGTGTGGTGGACGTCGGTGGTGGTGTTTGGGAGGAGGTGATGCTGTTATAGGATTACACAATACTTGTGAGGTTGGTGGTGGTGGGGGTGGCGAAGGAGGTGGAGGAGAATAGTATGGATAAGCCATCTTGAGAGAATCAAGTGACATATCTGATAAGTCGATGGGTTCTATTGAGATGGGCAGGATCCTTGTATGAATGGGTTCTATTTGTACTAATTGGAAATGGGAACATGATCGCAGCCTTGGCCATGTTGCGCTTCAATCTTGCCACACGTAAGAGACTTTGAGATGAGCCGTCTTTAATTAGATGATAAATCAATTGAATTTTTTTGTTTTGCAGTCCTAATTGAAGGCGCACGCCATGCATCATGCATCATTAAGATGTCGAATGGAAACTTTTTAAATAAAAAAACAAATAAATAAGCGTTAAAAGCATGTGATTAACTAAAATTCCACTCAGAATTATTTCTCTCTTTCTTGCTTTCCGAACCCCCTTAACAGCTAGCATCATATTATCCTCAAAATAACCCCAAGTTGCCAACATCTGATTAAGTCGAACCAAACATTAACTATTAAAATCTACAATTTGGTTGTTCGATTAAGGAAATGTCAAGTCAAATTAAGTTTCCTATATGGAATAATTAAGCTATGGGAGCGGTGGGATTTAATTATTCAGGTAGACCTCCACAAATCCTAGAATTTGCAAATTTTATTTTAGCGCAAGTGTCTCTCTTACTCTCGTTTCTCATACGGGCACTACAATTATACATGCAACCATGCATGTTTTCAAAACAAAAATAATAATTTTGAGGGGATAACTCTGAGTTCAGGAGATTATCAGTTTAAATCTTATAAATTTCAAATAACTGAAAGTTTATATGATTATTAATTTTAAAATTTATAAAATTAGTTGAGATATGTATAAGCTGTCTCGGATACCTACATTAATAATAATAAAAAAATTCTTTCTTAGTGTATTGGAGTACATAATTGAAACAAATCATATGATTTCGCGCAGTTATAGGTTGTAATTTAACCAACCTCATTACTACCGCCCATTAGCAATTAAGAGACCACCTGTAAATGCTAGGGTGATGCATGAAACAAATTGCTCATCAGGAACAAATTAGCTGATATGCTTTTTTGTTTTTTTTTTATTGGTTATATTTCTTAATGGTCGATTATGGCTTCTGTAATTTTCTAGGCTGAGATCAATGAAATGATATGTATGTATCAAAAAACTGGTTATGGCATGGTTAGGAGACATATCTAAAGTCAAATTAAAAATGAGATGTGCTCGTGCTTGAGGCTGAAACTTTATTAAAACATGTTCTTCAACAAGTTTTATAATATGAAACAATAAGCATGTCGAAAAAAATGCTTTGATTTTTCAATTCCGGTTATGGAATGTTCAATAATATAAATAGTTTCTGTTTGCACTAATTAATGAGCAGTTCTGCTTCAAATAAACAAGATACAGATATTGTAAATACTTTATATACTAGTTCTATATTTTATACTTATTTCTAGTTAAAATTATTTTTAAATTTACATATAACTTTATTGATTATATGTTTATGGTTCATAATAAACAAATTGTATATATATAAAGGCAACAAAAAATTTCAAAAAATATCTGAAGTGGGGTACTTTATTCATTATTTTTAGCATAATTATTTTTGCCTTATTATTTTCTTAATTGTTAAATTTTTTTAGGTTTCAGGAGTTCTATAAAAGTCTAGTGCACAGTCTAATAAAACAAGTATAATGTTTGATAGCATTATTAAATCAAACTAAAATTTTAACAAAAACATTCAAGAGGCTCTATTTTTTATAGAGTTAAAATTTTATAGTCATTAAATGTTGAAAAGTTATTCAAATAAGGCCTGTAAGTTATTATTTGATATTTTTTTATTTTTCCTTATTGCATTTGGATTATTTTTTCTATTTAGATTAGGAATTATAATTTAATTAGGATTTTATTAATTAGAATTTTTGCTTGTATTTAAACAACCTTGTAGGTTTTGCAAATTGTTTTTCATTGAAGATCAAACTATTGAACTTAAAACTATTCAAAAAATATCAAAAATATTTTTATTTCTCTACCATTTCATGTTATACACCGCGTCAATTGATATCAAAGTAAGTTGTCATGTTTGATTGACGAAGATGATAGAATCCTATTTCATGATGCAGGTAATTCTGACTTAACTATCACAAAAAAAATAAAAATTTATAGTATGATCGTGAAAAAATAGATCGAACCCAAGGAAATTAAATTATAAAAATAGAAAAATTCGATAATTATAAAAATAAATAAATTCGATATTCCTTAAAGCTAAAGGAATTCAATGAGATTACAAGTACATTAATTAGGAAAAACTCTCTAAGAAATTTCTTACCATCAAACAAATGTAATATTGAAAGCAATTTTCATTCACTCGATAGTAGTCTTAGGAATAAAATTTGTGCATTTATTCTTAGCAAACATTCAAAAGCTTAATAATTTTAACTTAGTTTATTCTTCCCTGATAAATCAAGATGAGAGTTGCAGCAATCAAATTAATTCTTCTGCATCTTAATCTAGTCGCTAACAACAATTACAGATTGAAAGAAAATAGAAAGCATATATGCCATCTCAAAACAATTTAATAAGATTGAATAACAATCAATAGCATAATTCTAAACAAGAAAAAATGAATACTTGAATCTGAAAGAATTATAATGATCATGTTACTTCTCAAACGTGCTAATAGAGATGGTGTGTATCCTCTTGAATCGAATTCAAGAGTTTAGTTCATGGTTGTTGGAAAGTTGACAAAAGCAAAGAAGAAAGGAATGTTTCTCGAACCCTGTTTCAGCTGTGTTCTGCTTTTTTTTATCCTCCCTCTTTGCTGTTGAAATCTTAAATATTTTTAGGATAATTAGGAGTCTTCATGATGATAAATGTTTTCCTTCTTTATTTGGTCTTTAAGTTTGGATAAATCTCTTAGAATTTGTGTTGAAAACTGATTCTGCTGCTATCACAATTCTGCTGTAATATCAACTCTATTGCAATTTAGACTTTGATTCTGACTTGGTTTATTGCATTATCCGATCATCCCATATATATTATTTCATTCATGACATGTTAAATGATTGATTTGCAACTTTATCGGATCCTAAGGCCCACTGTTCTTATGTTAGACTCTCAGCCGTATTAAAATGCTCGGTATTATTAGTTTTCGAATCAGATCAGGAGACCTATTTCCACCAATCAGATTGCATCTGGATTTTGTCCTTTAAAATGATTTTATCTGACTTTGAACCCTTCATAAAAGTTGTAGTCCTTGCTCTGTAAATGAATTAGGGTTTTTGAATCGCCTGATATTGATATCAGAAGTGCAAGGTATTCACATTTGAATATCTAGTGTGAAAGCAAAGAATCCTGCTGTGAGAATGATTCTAGCCCGAGTTTGCAGGTCTGATTCGAGGTCCAAATAAGATCAAAATTTTGCCTATAATATGTTCATGGAAAGCTTGACATGTGTACTGAAACTTAGATTAAACCCACATTCTCATTCTGAAACTCTAACTTGGCAAAAAAAATTGTCACAAGAAGCTAGGTCTAAAATGTAAAATACAGAATTTCTTATCTTTTAGCGATTAATTTACAAAGTCTGTTCTGCATACCAAACTCATAAAAATAACTTTCATTCTTCTCAAATAAGTTTGAAATACCTTAAAAATCATAGTGTAAAAGGAATAAAAACATATGTATATTTTACACTTATCAGTCATTTAAAGCACTATGAGGGCTCAAGAGGCAGCATGGCCCCACCATTTAAATTTCATTGATGAGAGCATTTCATAGCATATTTATTTGAATTGATAGATAAATTACAATGGGCAAGCATAAATAGAAATTGTGAATAGGAGAGGAAAGTGCTTGAAGACTTATCTTAGGGCAAGCTTAACCTTAAACCTATTCTTGAAAATCCTCCTAGACAACCAGTTGTCTATGTAGATGTTGGTGAAGATGAGTTTGATGAGGGTTGTAGGGCTTTGTCAGACCAAGATGAACTACCATAACCTAAGACAGAAATCGATCAACCTGATCAAATGTCAGTATAAGCTAAAACCTTATGATGATGAGGACAATTTACGCGAACTTGATGGAGATGATGAATAAGATTTATATGATGAAGATAATGATGTTGATAATGATAAGGGACAAACCTTATTGATTATGAAGATATTGCTAACACTAAAGGTTATTTCATAACCAATGCACCATAAATAATAACATGTTTAATTTGATTATGGATAATGGTTGTTATGAAAACATTATTGGAAAAATTATACTAATAAATTAAATTGTAATTGGAACCACATCCTAAACCATATAAAATTATATGGATTGAATTTGCAGGGGAAATAAGGGTATCCCAACACTATAAAGTAACTCTTTTCATTGGAAAATATAGGGATGAGATTTATTATTATATGATAGATATAGATGCATGTAGTTTGATATCTGGTAGGTCTTTATATTATGATGTAGATGCTATATACTTTCGTAGAGATAATTGGAATAAAATCAATAAGGATGGTGTGAATTATAAATTAGTACCTTTAAAAGGAGAGCCCCGACCTGAACCCAAACCGAAACCCAAACCCAAAGCTTTGAAGATAGAGTGAGGCACCAATTGTTCAAGTTTATGATAAAAAGATGTGAAAAAGGTTTTCATTCTAGAATCATACACACCTAATATTCTAGCTCCAGGGACCAATATTATTAATGATAAATCTATTACTCTATCTATAGAGTTTGATTCAAAAGAAGCAAAAGAGCTATAATTATTGTCATTCTTGGAGAAACAACCTAAAGTCACTATATATTTTAAAAAATCAGTAGAACATGAAGTAAATGTGAAATGCAAAGTGCAGTTTTAAGTTGGTCTTAGGATTAAATTCACTAAAAAAAAAAAATTTAGAACAAGTTGTTAGAATTGCTCAAAAAGTTGAAGTTGACATCAAAGAGTAATTAAGTTGACACCAAAGCCAACATATCTATGTTGGATCAATCTTTCAAAATTACCAATTCAAATAGTAGTTAAGACTTTATTGTTAGGGATGATAGACACATCAACTACATTTTCATCATCTAAAAATATAGTTTCATATGACCTTGATTTTTAGGTCTTGTGAAGTTTTTTCTAAATTATAAAACTCTACATGAATATATTTTTACTAAAATTGGATCTATGATATTTGGAGCAAGCAATACCATGCATAAATTGATTACAATGTTACATTCAAAGTATCTATTCCTCTAGCATGATAATTTCTAATAGTTAACTCAAGGACAAGGGTTTCTTACATTCAAATTAACATGGGGCCATTTTCTTTATTATTTTTTGTATAATTATTTTTTTGTATTATTTTATTAATTGTTAAGACTTTCTAGGTTTTAAGGAGTTCCAGAAGGGCTATTCTAGTAAAACAAGCATAATCTTTTATTTGACTCTTAAATTAAACTAAAATTTTACCAAAATATTCACTACAAGATTTAACAGTTTTACCACAAAATTTTTTCGTTGGCGTAAGACACATATTCCGTCGATAATTAATTTACTGACAAAAATTCTCCATTAGTGAATCTTTCACCGATAATTTTTTATCCGTTGGTAAATTCATTGGTAATAAAAAAATATTATTATCGACGGATTTACTAACAGAATAGACGTGTCAATAATAATATTTTTTTTATTACCGAAGGATTATTTCTGTTGGTATATCCGTCGGTAATTATTTAAAAACATTTTTAAAAAAATTCATTTTATAAAATTATAAAATAATTAAATTAACATAAATCAACATTGTATAATATATACTCAAAATGCTTGGAAAAAAGAAAAATCTTACCTTAATGTACTTGCAAGTGAAGCTAAGGAGAGAAATTTTTTTTTGTAAAGCATATTAATTAAAAAAAAAGAACTAAGAGGATAAAAGAAGAAAGAAGAAGAAGATATATCTGAGCATGGAGGAAAAGAGAAGGAGATGAGGAGAGAAAAGAAGAGAAAGAAATAGATATTGATGTTTTTTACATATAGTGAAGAAGAAGAAGAAGAAGAAGTAGAGATAGTAGTAGTAGTAGTAGTAGAAGAAGAAGAAGAAGAAGAAGAAATGAGTCTGTTTCTTGTGAAATAAGCGGATTCAAGTTTTTTATTGGGGCGCATTAGCGACGGATTTACCGACGGATAATTGAATATTAATATTTTTTAATTATTCCATCGGTAATTCCGTCGGTAATATTTAATTTAAATTTTTAATTTCGTAAAAAGTTTTCAGAAACCACCAAAAATTACCGATGTTTTTTCAATCCGTCGGTGATTCCGTCTGTAATATTTAAATGAAAATTTTAAATCAGTTGAATTTTTTCAGAAAACCACCAAATAACACCAATGAATTTTCAATCCGTCGGTGATTTTGTTTGTAAAGAACAACAATTAATAGTGTAATTGGAAAGTGAACAGTTTTAGAGCTCTCTGGAAAATACCAACGGAAAATTCCGTCGGTAATTCCCTTTATAATTGACATGATGAACAGTGTTCACAGTTTACCAACGAATTTACCGACGGATTTTACTGACAGAATTTAGTCTGTCAGTAAAAATAACACGTCATCATTTTTTTTTGCTTTGTTTTAAATTTTTTTCCCACTGTAATTTCCTCGGTATATACCGAGAAAATATTTCCGTCAGTAAAATCCCTCAAAAATTTACCGACGAAAATATTCATTTGGTATTTCCGTTTGTATTTATCGATTCTCTGGTAGTGATTGTAAATGCCTATTTAATAATGGTTAAATTTTTGTTGTTCTTGGAGGTTGGAAAGGCCTTAAAATAAATCCTAAAAGTTATTGTTTGGGAATTTACCGACGGATTTTACCGACAGAATTTAGTCCGTCAGTAAAAATAACACGTCATCATTTTTTTTTGCTTTGTTTTAAATTTTTTTCCCACTGTAATTTCCTCGGTATATACCGAGAAAATATTTCCGTCGGTAAAATCCCTCGAAAATTTACCGACGAAAATATTCATTTGGTATTTCCGTTTGTATTTATCGATTCTCTGGTAGTGATTGTAAATGCCTATTTAATAATGGTTAAATTTTTGTTGTTCTTGGAGGTTGGAAAGGCCTTAAAATAAATCCTAAAAGTTATTGTTTGAGATTTTTTATTTTATTTTTCATGTAGTATTTGGATTATGTTCTCTATTTAGATTAAACTTCTCATTGTATTAGGATTTTCATTGTTACCAGAGGTTGGAAAGTCCTTAAAATAAACCCTAAAAGTTAGTGTTCTCAGAAGTTTTACAACCTTTAGACTATTTTACTATTGAATTTTTATATTTTTCTGCCGGACTATAACTTTGAAATTTAAAAACCTTAATTTTTATTCCCATTCTACCCCGCACAAATATCACAATTGAATTGTGCATGCATTTCCCGGGGATTCGAACTTCAATTAAAGCATGCGGGATTGTGATCTAAGAAAGTTAGGTGTGGAGCTGTTAGTTACTTTGTCAAAATATTGAAAGGTTGTGGTTGCGCTACAATAGTTTGAGCTCAGCTTGATCAGGAATTTCTACATTATGAAAGTCACGGAAAAATTAATACACCAAGAAAAAAGCTATTTTCTTTATATGGTTCAGTACAACGTGAATGTAATTTATTATTTTAAATTGATAAATCCATAAATATCAAACCAAAACCAAAACAAATTTGAAGTCCAATTAAAAAAAAATATTAAATAATAAAATTAAAAAAATAAATAAATAAAAATAAAAAAGCCAAACATGCAGGCTGGGCAGCCCACACATCTAAACCCATATATATATATATATATATATATATATGTTAGCAATGTAAAACATGTCATCTGCCCCACTCATTAAAAATAAATAGTAAGTGACATTGTTGCCTGCTATCACATATTATGACCACCATAGGTGGTTTAAAAGTCAAACAATCTATTTTTAAAAGGTGTAAAAAAAAATTTATTAGATTTATTTTCAGTGAAAATATCTAAAAAAACACAGTAAAAACCTTAAAAAATCTATTTTTAGTATTAAATCACTATTTTATTGATTAAAAAAAAATCAACCCATATCAAAATAAAATTTTGAAGCTCGATCTAATAAATGAAAAAAAACGATCTACATGAAACTCTCATAAATAAATAAAACTCATAACACCAAAAATAACAAGTTTTATCAAAGAAAAATAAGTGTTTATCAACTTTTCTCTCATATTTTTAGTTTGGTAACTCTCTCTCTCTCAATCTTTCATTTTCCGAACTTATGGACTCAAATGAAAGAAAAATAAAGTTTTGAAACTAACCATGTAATTTCCAAAACAAAGAGATTAAAAATGATTTATGACAAAATCCAAAGGCGAAAATTGTGAAAAAGGTGACAATTTATTTTTAAAAAAGCCCTTCAAATATTTTACTTATATAATTTTAGTCCTCTCATTTTCAATTCTTCTGAAACAATATAATTGGATTTTTTTTTTGTAACCGAGCTCGGAAAAAATGGTGAGACAAATTTATGTGATCTAGATAACCATATAAAAAATAAATCAAAAGATATAAATTATCAACTTCAAATTTCAATCAACACAACATTTAAGATCAACAAGCAGATCCAATTCCATAAGAACTCGAGCATAAGAAATTCTCGACATGTTAAAAGTGAGCTGGTCACTTTGTATGGGCTTACCTAACTTGTTGGCAATCTTAGAAAGACATCTAGGAGACTAACACTTGAGCGGCAAATTTGGAAACTTCACCCAAATAAGGACACAAAACATCTCAGCGGTCCCAAAATCAAAGGTCTCAAGCATAACCTTTATAATCAAAGGTTGACTTTATACCAAGTAGGGACTGTTAGCAAGAACAACAAGTTTATCTCAACATTTTTTAATTTGTAAACTAACCAACCATATTCATGGATAGCCAAAAAGGCTTCATACCGCCAAGTACTAGAGGTAATACTACTCAAAGCCTTAAACCCAAGGGACTTGTCAGCAATATATCCCATAATACATAGCCGCCATACATCATAATTATTGTCTAGATCTTTAGAGGACAAATCACATGGTGAATCAAAACAAGAAGATGAGAAATAAAAAAAGTTTAGGACCTGAGATAGTGTTACGGTTGGATGCAAACAAATCACGCCATTTCTCAACAGGTGCTGGAGAATGGGGAGTCCTTGAGTGAGAAGCATTTGCAAGAACGGGGCTACAATTGGAAGTCCAGTTTCTGCCACAACAAGAGTTAGAGTGTGCTCCTGAAGAACAGGCACATGAGAGATGGTTGAAGAGGATCCATTCTTCATTGGATTAGCTACAAGCAGTGCTGATTTCCCAGAACCACACAAAGGTGAAACCCTCGAAACATTGGCAAGAGTTACATCCAGCTACTTCTCTATATAGGGTGGCACAGAGGAGTGAAAGAACTTGGAACTTCCTCTAAAACCAGAGTAATCCACTTCATCTTCATTAAAATCATCCTCATCAAAGTAGTCCTCTATAAGCACATGATCGCGAGTAGAAGGGGAAGATATAAATTGTTAATTAATAGACCCTTCCTCATCATAGATCAAATATTTGTCAAGGCTAGGCCCACCAGCCACAACTTGGAGAGGAGAGGTGGTGGAGATGGTAAAGCAATAAAAGAGTTATCGGGTAGAGCTACCTGAGTCTGTTGTCAAGTTTGCACAGGGGATTGGTGTGAAGAAGTAAGTAACAGTCTTTCGCTTATATTTGGCCATGAAGAAGGAGAAAAGCAGGAAATGGGGAAGCTACAATAATTGAAAATTCAAATTTTCGGCTGGCGCCATGCATACAGGTTGTAGCTTAGGCATCAGCCTAATTACAAGGAAGAAAAATAAGGAAACAAACAACCCTATTAATAGAGAAACAACATAAAAACCAAACGAAATCAGAACTTAAGCAGACCAAGTTGAAATACATTCAGGATTCCTATATAGATCAACACTTGTATACCAAAATGAAGAATTCAGATTTTTTATCTAACCTGCAGCAAAGGAGAACAAATGCCATAGGATATCTTTCCAGATTGTCTGCTTTTCCTCAAATATCAAAATGTTCCTAGCATTCCATATAATTAAGACAATGCTAAACATAAAGCCCCCCCCCAAACAAATCTTTCAAACTTACAATGATTTTCCTACAAAAGACCTAGCCATTAACATTGAAGGTCGTCAAGGGCATATGACATTACCCAGCTCAGACCTCTCCAAGCTACAATTTTATTCCTTAGTTTCAAGACCATTGGGTAATGCATGAGGATGTGGGAGAAAATTTTGGAATGATGCTCACAGAAAAGGCAACAGTCATCTTGAGGGCTCAGGATGTCTCTTCACCAGGAAGGCTCTTGTGCAAAGGCCTTCATTTAAGGCCAGCCATAAAGTCATTTTTATTTTTGAAGGGCAAATGGATTTCCAGACATTTGTAACATAAGTTTTAATTCCACCAGACCTGATCCTTTCAAGGACAAGCATACAAGAGTTTACAGAATAGCCTCCATCCTTCCCTCATTCCCAAATCAACATGTCTTTTTTCGATCGATGAATAACTACAAGATTAAGATCAGAGAATAACCTTTGAATCAACATATTCTCACCTAGTACTAAGGGGTCTTATCCATTTCAAATTCCAATACCAAGTATCCTCTATCCAGTGTCTCATTTGGCTAACAATCCTTGCTTTGAAGAAGGACAGGCGGAAGAGAGTAGGATAAGAGTTAACTAAATAGAAACCAGTCAACCAAGTATCTGACCAAAAGTTTACATTGTTACCATACCCATTTTAAGTTTACAGCCAGCACAAATAAGAGTGTTATCAAGATCCTTATTAGTATTGGTAGAGTAGATACCTCACCAAATCCCTGAGAGTTTTTTCCTGAATTGAGGTACCCCATTTATGAACTTTAGACCGTATTTTTCCTTAATGAAATCTGCCCAACTAGTTTTGTCATTGCTTGATAGTTTTCAAATCCATTTAAAGAGGAGAGCTTTGTTTTTTTGCCGATATAGTCCCAACACCAAGACCACCCCTGTCCTTTTCTTTTGCCACTATTTCCCATGTTATTTTGTGAATTTTTCTATTATCAATACTCCCACCCCATAAAAATCGAGACTACATAGCTGTAATCTTATGGGCCATTGCCTTTGAGATGCAGAAGATGGACATATAATAGAGAGGTATGGCAGAGATTACACTTTTAATCAGAATTGCTCTCCCCGCCATTGATAATAGCTACCCTTTTCAAGAGTTGAATCTCCCTCAAATATGTGAGAGAATAGGTTTCCATGTGGAGATCCTATTTGGATTTATACCTAGAGGGAGCCCTAAGAATTTGATTAGAAGAGTATCACATCTACACCTAATAACACCAAAAATCCCTTCAGCATATATCCCTTCAATATTCACACCCATCAAACTACTCTTATGGAAGTTGACATTGAGCCCCGAGCATAAATTGAACCATCTTAACATTCTCTTAACATTTAACATACATTAAAGATCATTTGGTTGGAAGAAAAGTGTGTCATCTATAAATTGCAGATAATGAATAGCTTTTACATTTGCAGAGTCCATCCTATACAGTGCACTAATTTTCAAGCTCTTATTGTTGAAAACGTAGATACCTTCAGCAGCCAAACAAAGGAGAAAAGGGGAGAGGAGGCCCCCCTGCCGAAGACCACAAGAAGCTACGAGCTCAGAAGTGGGGGAACCATTGATTAAGACTGAAAGTATTTTAGTTGAGACATATGCCATAATCTATTTTCTCCATCGAGCACCAAAGTTCGTGTAGCCCATAACATCATTAAGATAAGACTAGGACACAGTGTTAAAAGCTTTTCTTAAATCAAGTTTAAGAAGGAAACCATGACAGCTTTGAGATTTTATAGAATCCAGCATTTTATTGGTAATAAGAACCGAGTACAGGATGTTCCTGCCAACAATGAATGCTAATTGGGAGGGGCTAACCACACACTACATAACTTCTTTTAGCCTGGTGGTAAGAATCCTAGCAATAATTTTATATAACCCATTTAATAAACTAATACGTTTATGATTAATCATTAAAAGATGAGTTGTCAGCAACTTTTGGAATTAAAGCAATATAGCTGGTGTTAATACCTTTAGGAAGTTTACCTCTCCTGAAGAATTCAAGAACCATTATGAATAAATCATGTTTCATTGACTCCCAAAATGTTTTATAGAAATTGAAGTTGAAATCGTCAAGGCCTAGGGTCTTGGAGCCTTCACTGCTGAAGATGGTCAAGTGAACCTCTTCTATGGTAACATCTCTTTCAAGCCATGTAACCTGGTTCTCACTAAGCTTCATAAAGCATGCATTACCCATCGTGGGTCTAGAAATTAGGGGATCAGAGTAAATGTTTAAGAAATATGCTTTGGCTCCTTATTTAATTTTAGATGGACTCGAGAGGTTGTTCCCATTGTATACAATCTGACGAATATAGTTTTTGCACCCCTTGACTTTTGTTCAGATGTGGAAGAAGCAAGTGTTTCTATCTCCTAACTTGAGCCAAGACTGGCCAAGTTTTTATCTCCATATAGATTCTATATATCTGCAGAGTTTCCATTGCTTACCCTTCAGCTCATATAACCCTTTTCTTTTAGAGTCAAATAGCATACCACTTTCAGCCTGATCCTTAAGGTTCTGAATAGAAGATTGGAGATTTTACAGAGCCCAATCCTGATTCACAAACTTAGTTTTATTCCGCTGGCCTAACTTTAGTCTTAGAGTATTGATTCTTCTAATCACCTAGAAGTCGCTAGGGATATCACGCATAATATCCTCCTAGAAGACCTTGAGGGTGTTATGAAATGAAGGGGCCATGAACCACAATCTAGATGACACGATCAAATAAATGATGTCTTATCCTAAGTGCAGGAGTGTCGAAGTAATAAATAACCCGGCAAGACCGAGGTCGAGCCATATGGAGTTTAACTATATAAATCACAAATAAAAGAAAAGATTTGAAGAGAGCTTTAAGATGTGATAATGATGTAATAATGATGTAATGATTTAAACAAAGATAAAATAATTATCAAGGTTAGAGGATCCACTAATGATATTTCAAATAAGTATAATATAAACTCCTTTTATTTCTCAACTGGAAACCACACACAAAAGAGGTTCCAATTGGATTATAAATTATTAACATGATTATATTAATTATCTTATTTGAGTAATGCCATTACTTGTAAATGTTGTCAGGTATTCATGATGATAACTTTTGTTAACAGCAAATCAAGTTCCTTTCATAATACAAGTGTCGGTTATACCATACAATTGGCTATGAAATGATCAAGTATTTATTGTACCAAGAGTTGTTCAACACAAATCTAGATTAACCATTTAACAAGCAAGGTATTATGAGTGAGTAAGATAACAAATACAAAACATGTTAGTATCAAACATTAAAGTCCATGTTTAGTTTATAATATACTTATTCTTATACCATTAGTGTAACTTTTCACCTTGACATAATAAACTTAGCTAAACATTATGAACAAGAAAAAGATAAATAGACTAGATAAGAACATAATTACGATGAAAAACATAAAACAAGAGATTAATGAAAGTAGAACTTAAATATTATAAAACTACAAAGAGAGAGAAAAAGAACAAGATATTGATCTGAAGATGCCTAAATGCATGGCAAATGCCTCCTTTTATAGGCTAAAATTCAAAACTATTGATCTGATGATTAACAAAAGAGTTGGTGGCCAACCCTTGACTTTGTTGTAAGGCCAAAATATCATTTCTAACATCCAAATTTGAACTGATCTTCTTCATTAAAATTCTGGTATTTTGTCTCAGCTTTCCAACAAAATAAGAATGCGCTCATTTGGACTTCTAGAACTCGAGATATGGCTCGAATACCGAATAATGTTTAGGCTGTAAGACAGATTTAGACTTCTCGTTTGCTGCTATGATTTGAACTAAGAAACAACCCTTTCAAATCTTGGACTCTTTATGAAAGTTTTAGGCTTATGTCTTAGCTTTCTATCCATATAATCCGGACCTAAATCCAAGTTCTACGGCTCCATTTATGATCCAATAACCAAATTATGTTCCAGTTTGAATTGAACCATCATCTCTTCTTTAAGCTTAGCCTTCTATTTGTCTTCTCAATTTCAGTAGTTAAACTCATCAATTAATCATTTGGTTTGTGTGATAGGCCTGCATTTAAGATGAATATTTACCATAAATTAAAGGTATCTTATATTATTAGACTTGTTATTATAAAATATGCTTTAGTTAAAGAGTTATTAATACTTTAAGTGCAATATGATATTGCATAACCATAATGAGAATGCACTTTCAAGTACTAATCACTCGACATTTGAAAGGCTTTCATCCCTAGTACACTTGTTCTTTCCCAACAAGCAGGGGGGAATGATCTGAGAGACCATGATCCAAACAAATCAATTTCAAAGAGCTAAAATAAGACAGGTATTGTGTGTGAGCAAAAGCTTAATCTAACCTGCTCATAGAGCAACCCCTAAACCAAGTGAACATATGATTCACCAGTGAATATTCAACCAAATCACAACCATCAATAAAAGCTTGGAACTTTAAAGCCCCTTTTCTATCTAACAGACAACTGCTTCTATTTGTCTTAAATAAGGTCTCATTAAAATCACTTATTAAAAACCAGGGACGTTCCGGAAAGGCATGTCTAAGTTTAGTAAGCTTCATCCAGGAGGCTGCTTTTTTATTCTAGAGCCTGCTCCATAAAACCTAGTGATCACAAAATCAAAAGTATCATCAACAAAGGAGCCAAATAAGCTACTCCAACTCCTAGCAAATTCAACTAAATCCAACCTGAAAAGATCGTCATCCCACATGGCTATCAACCCACCTAATCTACCATGAAAGTTTAGATTCAATAATAAAACATACAATAACATTAAAATCCTTAATATATTTGCTAATGGCCTTTCTTTTATAACTAGATCCCAAACCACACATTCCAGCTAATAATCATAAAAAATAGCACAAAACCATGCACGGATACATATATGCCTACGGGGCATACATGTCCCAATGTTCCTGTTCAACATCAATGGCTTTTTGGATTGTGACTTCAATATTCTCTCCATTTGTTTCAAAGTCGATACCTAATTTTTGACAAATTGCTTTCATAGCTCCAATCTCATCACAAGCTGTAGGGATGTTTGATGAGGGCTGAGAAAGTTGTAATCTGTGGTTGACTGCTCTGATGCAGAATCGATTGATTCTTCATTTCCAGCACTATTATTTGAATCAGTTGAAGTGGCTGCCATCCTTTGACCCTCATGACCTTTAATGGCACCGATATGTTTACCGTTCCTAAGGGTCATGTTGCGGACTAGGTTCGTTTTAGGCCAACTCTGTTAATCTTCATCTATGATAGTCATGTTATATGTCCCATTTTCCTTATCATTTCATGGAGTATTAGAGACTAGAGTTGTTGGGGTAGATATCAGCCATTTCCCGCTTGCAGTCGAGTCTTAAAGCGTGTAACAGTCCAGGATTTCCAGGAAGTATACCTAGGCTTCATAGCTATACATGTACCCTTCTTTCTCTGTCTCGCATCTGCTAAAACCCTGCTTCATAATTGCTTCAGTTTTGTAATCTAGGTCTGTAAAAGTGAAGTTCTTGTTTGCAACAATATCTTGTTTCTCCTTTATAACCACTGTCTCGGATTCACTTGGTGATGAATTACAATCCAACTCTGAGTCAGACTCTGGAGTATACCAAAGGGAATAAATAAGCGAAGGCAAATCTGTGCAGGCCTCATTTTTAATCTCTAAGATGAGGATTTCACTTTTTCCTTGTCAATCGTGAGATTTATTATTTCATTAAGAGAAGCAGATGGTGATTTGCCTACCAAGATTGTTATCCCCGATATAACACCTTTACTAATGGAAGTTAAGTCATACCCAAGGGTCTTACATTCTTCCCCCATTAGACGTTTGATGCATTCCATATTCCAAGCTACAATGGGAAGACCAGGTATATTTATCTATGAAAAAATATCAAAGGCCTTATGAATGGTGCACCAAGGCCTTAACTCTTCAAAATAGTTTCCCCAAAAATCCTTCTCCTCATTTGCCGCAAACTGCATATCTTGTTGTGTTTTGAAGATGAGGATTGCTTTAGAGGCCTCTAGCAACTAAAAGCCTTCCATATTATGCAATGTCCTCAGCATCTTGTTTTTAATCTTAGCATAGTCAGTACCTCTTGAAAAAATACCAACCAGACTATGACTCAGCCATTCATTGTCTTCCTCACTTGTTTGGTATATGACATTCCTGAATGGTTTCTCCTTTACCACCTCTATGTAGGAACGCTCATCCCTTTGCTTTATTGGAGCTCTCATTTGAGGTGAAATAGTTAACACAGGTAATTGCTTTTGCTTTACGACCTACCTTTGATACTTCACAATGTTAACACAGAGCTTGTAGGAAGAGAACCATATCTTGTTAAGCTTTTATGTGATCTCTGTATCAGGGTCGCAGAGAGATAGGAAATCAAACATTTTTCCAGATTTGTATAGCCTTTTTGAGACAAAAAGCTCTGTGATTGTTCAATGTCTTTGAAATTCCTTCCTAAGCTTTATGAAAGTGAGCCATGAGGGAAAACATTCAAAATAGAAGGTTTGCACAACTGGGTGTTTGATATTTTTTGTGTGGAAACCCCTGAGTGGGCAGCACAAGGTTTTGATGAGAGGGAACTATGGTTTGATGCAGAGAGATATTGGGTTGGGAGCATGATGATGGGGCATGTTTGCTTTGGATAAATGTAGTTGTTGTTTGGGCATGCTCTCCCCAGATCGGTCCTTTGAGAGTGGGGCTCGGTGTTAGCGTTTCTATTGGTGAAGATATGGGTTTATCCACGTAAAAAAGAGGTGGCAACACAAATTTTGTGGGCAAGTAAGCTTTGGTTGTGGTAGGTTTGGTGGGACAGAGGAGAGGGAGAAAGGAAGAGCATTGTGTTGTTACTTGGAAACATATACCTTAGTTTCATAACTTCTTCTATATTTAATTTATTCTTTTTTTATCAGATAATATTCATCGTCCTCGTTAATTTTATTCTGTACTTTTTAATTTTTTTTCTTTAAGCACTACAAAAATTAAATGCCATTCTCATGATGAGGCACAAAAAGAAATCTCCTTTGGAGCCGGCTATAAGCTCACGAGGCGCGCGCGCGCGCGCTTAGATAATCCAGGGGCTTTCTCTAGAGTTGTAAGAACATTGTGATATTGAAGCACGCCTCTAACACGGATATTGATTTTTCGAATTTATTTTTGTTTTCTAAATATTTATGATATTTATGGATATGAGAACCACCACATCAGTAACATTTAAACCCTCCGTGATAAAAAAAAAAGTGATTCATCATAAGAAGAAAAAAAACGTAAAAAAGTTCAAGTGATATCTTATTCTAATTTAGAGCATGTTTATCATAATGTACAAGAAATAATTTTAAATTCTAAGTCACAATTTTAAAATTTATACATCATAAATAATCGATGATGACTGCATAATAACTAAAAACTTGTCTATAAAAAAAACCATATAAATTATTTTTAAAAATAGAGATAGCATAATTACTTAAAATCAATAAGAAAAAATTTAATATTCTTAATGTTGGTTAAATCACAAGTTTTTATTTAAATTTAAAATTAATTTTTTCCTTCAGTTGAAAACTTTTCCTGATAAATATACTTATTATTAAGATATACAAAATTGAGATGTAGAAAATTATCCAACGTTGGTTGAGAACAAGAAAAATGGGTGGATTATATACAAGAATGGATCCAACCTATTGAATTAAAGATGATATTTATTTATGTATGCAAGCCTTTGCACGTAAACTTATGAGCAAATCCAAGTGACTTACTAATACAGAAATAATAAAATTTTGTTTTTTGAATAACCTTGTAAGAACGTATAAATTTAAGAGTTATATGTATTATCACCATTCCATAACATTGCCAATTGACCAATCTAATCTCGCTTTTGTTTTTCTTTGTTTACAGTCGATATAAATATTCTCCTAAACCTAATGTGTATGAAAGAAAAAAGAAACTTTAAACTTTAAAAACCTTAAATCACTCAATTTGATATAATAAAATATTATGAAAAAGTATTTTTTATTTTTTTGGTAAATAAAATTTGAAATATCTAAAACTGATTGGAAGATTAACTTGCTATTTTACATGTATTTTCCTATAACATTATATAATTGTGTAGTCGACAACAAAAAAAATTATTATATATCATAGCATAATATCATATGAGAATATTTATTCTTAACTTTTATTGCATTGGCTGTTTGCAATATAAATACATGTATGAACTTTCAAAATAATAATAATAATAATAATATAACTAAATAATTGTATGAAATTAAAATTATTAAAAGACATTTCATATGTTGGATAACTTAACTACATAATTGCTTAAAATAATCCTTATTGTAATTGGACCTACAATTCATTATGGAGTTTTTTCATGATTAAATTTTATAAAAAACTCAATGCTTATAGGTTCAATATTAACATCCAAGGCTAATAAATTATATGCCAGGACTCAATGTTTTTAGGTTTTATGTTTTTAAATATAATTATTTGTATTATAAATATAATTATTTTTATTATAATTACAAGTATTAATATAAAAATATAATATTATTATTTTTATTATAATTAATAAAATAATTAATAAATTTTAAAAATATCATTATCAATATTAAAAAACAACTATAAATTTGATTTGAATTATAAAATTAAAAATTATTATTATTATTATTATTATTATTATTTAAAAAAACCATAATTTTTTTGAAAGATTAAAAAAATAAAAATTTTGACATACAAATTAAATATTATTATTATTATTATTATTATAAATAATATTATTGAGTTTTGTCTTATAACACGGACCACCTAAATAGATAATGTCTACAAGTGATCGCGCTCTAGACAAGATGAAAAATGATCAGAAGCTCGACATTGATAATAAGTCCGTGTGGGGTATGGATCTATTTATTGGCATTATCTTTATTGCTGACATCCCTAGTCAGCATTAAACCGACATGAATGGCCTCCGACTCCCCATTGCAGTCACTGCCTTTTCATTGGTAAATTCCTGGTTTTGAATTTGAAATTCCAAAATATAACATGTCAAGAGAACATGAAGACAAGAGGGATACATTACGAGGCAAATATATTCAAAGAAAAAGCAAAAAAGGAAAGTGGCTCATAGGTTAAGAAACCACTACCCATGTCCCCATATTTCAAATACACAGCGCGGATATTCACATTAATTTTTTCAGAAATAAAAATTTCAAATACACACTTTCGTTGAGTCATTATCGGAAAGGATAAAAAAAAAAAATATCTATTCAATCTTCCACACACGTCACCTTATGCCTCATAACATAGTCGACATAGTTAAAGCTGGAACCCTGTCCATACCCAACCATCCACCACCAGTATTCAACCGGACCAGCTGTCTCAATTCGCCAAATCGTTCTCGGAACCGAGTTAACTCGCCGGAACCGTATGTCCTTTCCATTTTCACCAAACTTTTTAATTTACCCATTTCCATGATCTTAAGTTTTGCCCTACTTATCAACTCCCATAGAGCATCATTTCTTGCCCTGTTAACAAACAACAGACGCAGCCTCTCTTTGCAATCCTCAAACCTCTTCAAAGAACCAAGTAACTGAGTCAACTCAGTGCAACTCAAACTTGCCATTCTATCCTTGAGTTCTACAACTCGGATTAAAATCTCTCGTTGGACTATTCTATAATCCTCACCAGCATATCTAATCACTGCATAAACCAAGTTATTCAATTGAAGATGCAGAGAATCAGGAGCCTCACATATTACTTCAACAAAATCAACTAGAACATCTAACTCTCCTAACAAATCTTTATTCAACAAGGCAGAAGCCTTGTCTTCTTCATCCTTGCTATTATTACTAGAACAAGAAGAATTTAAGTAATGACCCAAAAATCTTGAAACAATAAAATTTTGCTCTATAACAGTTGCATACCATCTAACCCAAGATGCCAATTCCCACCTTTCAGGGTCCGAATCTTGCCGAAACTTTGACATGTTGAGGAAGTTTCTGCCACCAAAAGACGGATAAAAAGAAAGCTGGTCTTTAAGAATAAAGGGGCCCTTTTTTATGATACTATGGATAGTGAAGAGACATTTTAGGGCAACGGAAGGGTTTTTTGTGCCGTGTAGACGGTCCATGAGAGCTTCAATGAATGCACATGCGGTGAGGCGAGACCCACGGCCGAAGGAGATGACCGCAGCGATGCGGTTATCTGATGGTGGGGAAGAAGAGTTGCGTGCAGTGGTGGCACGGAGGACAGCTATGCGTATTTGGTGTTGCGTTTTGTTGATAGGGTGGCTTTGATATTGGAGGTGAGGCATTTGAGGATGTCGATCACAGTCCTTAGTTTCTTGCGGTGGCCCATTGACTTCAGAAGGAGGTATAGCAGAGCTTAACAGATGCTTACGAAGAAGAGTACAATTAGCTCTTTCTATATTTTGATTGAGGCGGTTGCTGTTTATATAATTAGTGCCTAATGTTAAACCAAAAAAATAAAATAAAATAAAATAAAATTATTGCCTAATGAAGACAATTAAATTAAATGTATAGTAAAATCTTTTGGCAAGCGCGTATATGGGGTCAAGCCATACTAGTTTTACCATTTCTTGTTTCAGCCTCGTGGTTTTTTTTTTTTTTCAACAATTTGGATTGATCTTAGTTAGGATGTCGAAATTATGTAATAAAATTTGACCAGTTATTCTAAGATAGGCATTAATTAGATATTTATATCAAGAACTGACATCACCAAAGACACCTATCATGACTAACAAAAAAATTTGTTCAAAATTATGTGACGACACCTTTGACTTGTATTTTTCATTTAGCTGTTCTCATACACATCAAGGTTTCATATTGGATTCAGGCTATATTCACCTATCAGTGCAATTCATAATACGAGTTTTTCGTTCTTAATTTTGTTAAATCGAAAGTGTGTTTATAAATACTTAATTAAATAAGTTTATATTTCACCAATACTATTAAATATATTTTTTTAGCTAGATAAAATAAGTGGAATATAACTCAAAATATCACAAAAGTAAAATTACACTCTAGCCCCATCTTTTCATAAAAGGACAAAATTTATAGACTACAAATACACCATAAATCCTTCAAGATAAAGGTTCGCAATTTTTATTCTTCACTGCATATATATTTTCAAAGCACCTCTATATAATATTATTGTACTCTCTCTCTTAAAAGATATTTGCTTAAACTTCTAAGAGTCCTTACATCCACCAAAAATG
>JAAWWB010000924.1:0-25004 GCA_018804465.1 Populus tomentosa
AAATAAAGTTAAGTCATTATAGTTATCAATAATATTTGTTTTTGAATTGTTGTTACTTTTTATTCAATGAATTATGTTTTTTTAAAAGTAATTTTTTTCATCAAAAAAGTGAAAAAAAAAAATACATGAATACAAATTTTGACAAGAAATACAGTTTTTTTTCCCATATTTTATTTCTTGTCTTTTTGCAAATTTTTTTTTAAAATTATGTATGGCTAATTAAAAAATATATATAGATTTTAAAAAGTTCTACATGCCAACGCCCTATCTCTATATTATTCTTTTCATCTCTAATATATTCATGTTAAAGTTATCAAAACATATTTTTTTCTTATACATTTAATTTTATGATTCTAATAAGCTACTATTAAAAAAATAATTATTTTGTTAAAAAGTGAAAAAAGAGAGAGCATTAATAAGATGACGGGGTTTAGATTAAAAAGATACCTTTTACCATTATTTAAAATCATTTGTTTTTTTATATATATTTATTCTAATGACTTTCAATTTTTATTGAAAAAAACAACATAGTTCGAAAATCTATATTTTTTTTTATCAAAAAACATATTAATAAAAAAAGGATTATACTAGAAAATTATTTTTTAAAATAAAATTTAGATTATTACTCTTCTTATAATTTTTCTTATTGCCATGTAAGTAGATAAAAAAAAAAAAAATACTGAAGAGCCCCCTTCCATCTTCTAATCTGCATTTATCTATTAACTTCTCAACTTAGTCTTAATAATAGCAATTTTTATTAGTAAATATAAATTTAGATTTATTTTATTAAATATTTTATGAAGTTCCCAGTATTCTTTTTCTGGAGTGCATTAATAATTTTTTAAGTTTATTTTTTTTTATTATCTAACCCATAACATAGCACGAGACAAACTAACTTAGTAATTACAAAATGAACATGACAAAAGACAAACAATAAATTTTGAGTTGGGAAAGGAAAAACAAAAAAGAAATCAAACCAACCTTATTATTTGATCTTGCTTCTAACAGTAAAGGTGAAACAACTTTTAGATTGATAACTAGCTATCAGGCATGTATTTGCCGCAGGTTAAATATATATATATATATATATTTTCAAAACAAAAAAATAAATATGCTATCTTTTCTTAAGTGTTTATCAACATAAAAATTTCAATCATAAATTGAAAAAGTTGATATATCTATTTAATTAAATAAATCAAAAATCTTTTGTCAAACTAAAAAGAATATAAAAGCTTGATTTCTACCCAATCAAAATTAATTAGCCAAATCTGTAACCTTTATAAAATCAAGAATTAACTAAATATCGAGACACTTATTTGAAATCATGACAAACTTACAAATATTAAAGGATAAAAACAAACTATGTTGGCTAATTAAAAATTAATAAAATATTAAAGGGTAAAATTAAAAAACAATAAGTATGAAAATCAATAAAGACACAATTGTTAAGGATCAAATTGAAAAATAAATTCTTTTTTATGGTCTACCTTTGATTTTTTTTTTTTTGGAATAGCAAGCAATGTATCACTTATTTTCCAACAACCAATGTCACCAAAAAGTCATATTAGGGGCACTTGAGGTCTTGGCCCAACGGTTGAAGGGACTTGTTCCCTTCCTCTGCATCCTGGGTTCAAATCTCACCGTGCACGCCTGTCACCCCCGCGGTGCCTTACATGCTCACTAGGTTTGCAGGATGTTCAGTGAGCCGTGGGATTAGTCGTGGTGCGCGCAAGCTGGCCCGGAGACCCACGTAAATAAATAAAAAAATCATATTAGGGTGTTTTACACTTGAAAAATTCATTTTAAACTATTGTTTGATCCAAAAACACCCTAGATTCTCAACAAATAGAATTCTTAGACACCGAGATCAATTATTTTGGTGGTTAGAATCGTTATTAATTGATATTTGTTTTCTCTATCATCGAATTCCAATGACTTTATCTCTCTCACCTCAGATGAGGAACCAAAAATAAAAAAAATAAAATTTTGGATAAAAATAAATTTTGAAAAAAATTAAAGAAATATAACATGGATATGTTGTCAACTAAAAGGACCAAAGTCAACCTTTTTAGTTAATTTTGAAATGGCCATCAAGATAACTAGAAACACGCCATATCATCCATGTTTGGACTGTCACATTTGAGCCAGGTAAACTGCTTCAATTTACCAGTAAATTGAATTAGGTTTTTCTTTTGCAGCTATCTCCAATGCATCCCACAGACAAAATATGAATTTCTGCCGTATTATTATACCTTGTCCGAAGCCTTGTGATGGCTAAAGCCCATCATCAATCCAACATGTTTGTTGCCTAGTTTGGATCCATGCCAAAATCAAGAAAAAAAAACATTATGAATTAATGGATAATTAATTAAATAACTTGATTAAGTGTTACAGACAAATCTAGTAAATACAAAGCGACACCTGTATTGGCTGGCTCCTGAAGATTCACACAAATATAGGGCTATAGATTGGAAGTTATACGGACAAATCTACTAAATAAAATAACTAACAGTGTACTTAAATTATTTTTTTTCAATTACTAACTCGATTTTTAACATAGTTCAACAAATTTACATTCACGTTTCGAGTACCAAATCATACTTAAAAATTATATTTCTGTGCTAGTCCAAGTCAAAGAGTACAATTGCCATTTGATAAATCCATACCAATTTCTTTTATATCATTTGAATATGTTCAATTTTCAAGATTTTTCCTTGATGAGAATACCTTGTCGCTACCAAGAGTTTATAAAACGTGATTTTGTTACCATGAAATTACACTATCAATACAGTAGATTTTACAATTGAAAATCTAAATATCTTTATATCTCATTAAATAACATTTAATGGATTGAAAATTATTTAAGTGTTGTGTGAACGAAAATTTATATTCCCGTGCAAGATTATAAAGATTTTAATACACATATATGAGTATGCATTAAGGATCAATGATTTTGAAGGGCTTTTGCTATTAAAATATTTAGTTTATGATATATGTTTAGATTCTTTTCTTAATTCTGCAATTAAACAAGTTATATATTTATTTTTAGCAAAAACTAATTGTTTATATTCGTTACTATTCCCTGACAAAAAAAATATTTGACTGGTTCAAATTGATTAAGACAATCAGTCGATCAGTTCCTACAAAATTCCTATGTGGTCATCATGGATGAACAAACGGTTGACTGATTTATTTGATATTACTAAATGATTGATCGGTTCATGTAAAATTTTAATTTTGACAGTTTTAATCATGGTAAATTTTTAGAATCGTTTTATCAATTCTTTTAAATGAATGCAAAATAAAATATGCGCAATCATTTTAGTTAAAAAATCAAAACATCATGAATAAAAAAAAATTCTGAACTAAAGAATATATTTTCTTACTTGAGAATCTAAATCATTGAAGTTCTTGAGAATAATCATTTTCACTACTAAAAAAATCAAATAAAAATAGATTCTTAACATAGCTCCACGACATCATGAAAAAAAGAAAAAACTAGTCAAATCTATTTGTTACGAGGTCGATTGATAATGACTCGATATGTTATTTTCAATATTAAAGATGTGCGTTAGAGACGTTCTTAAAAAAAAGTGGTCCAAAATCCACTCGGGACTCGAAAAAATATTCGAGTTAGGCTCGAGGAGAAGAAACAAAACCTAGCTGGGTTAGGGCAGTTATAGCCCTTCAGGCCTGAGCATAAAACTGTGTCGTGATGGTGATGGCAAAGTCCCATGCACTCGCATCTCCATTCCCAGCCATGAATGGTAGTTTATGGCTAGAGATTTTCCTCTTTTTTTTTAAAGGAAAAAAAAACAAATTGTGCACTCTCAGTCAATATTTTTTTTATATTTTCTGATCAATAAAAATAATAAATCAAGGAATTTAATTGTGTTATGTACCTTGTAAGATCTAATAAATAAACAAAAAAACAAATAGATTTTGTGGAGTAGCTGATAAGGGTAGGAAATTATAGAGAAAGAGTAGAGATAAAAAGAGGAGTGGCGTGAATAATAATCTAATAAATAAGATAAGATTTTGTAGCGCCATGTCACACGCGCTTTATAGGATGGGAGGAAAACGACCCCACTCCTCCCTGTTCCAACGACGCGCTTTCTGTGGACCCCACACCAAGACCAAAACACTCTCTCTTCGATTCTTACGCACACGAACACTGTCTCAAGAAGAGCAAAAGAAGGCAAAAGAAGGAGAGGAGGAGAAGGATGACTATTGATTAGCAGTAGTTTGCAACCAAACTCAATGGATGTAGGAGTACATATACATGCATAACATCCATCCATACATGCATGCATAAGTCCACAAGAAAATAAAATAAAAAAGGAAAAAGACAGAGTTTTTGGATTCTACTCCTTCATTATCATTTATTCGCTTAGCTCTGTGTTTTTCTGTATATAAATACTCACTATATTATCATCTTATTCTGCTGTGCCGCATGGTGGTCTCTTGGCCATCTTCTGTTAATGATTGTTTCTTGTTTTTGTTTCATAAAACCAACAACAAAGGTTGTTGCTTTGCTCTTGTTGTTGTTGTTGCTGTTGGTGGTGGTGGGGTGTGATTATGGCACAAAAGAGGCAGCCGGAGGAGGGTAAGCCTCGTTCTGATGGGAATAATAGTCCTGAGGAAAAGAGGAGGAGGTTCAATTTGAAAAGGTGAGGTTTTTTTTTTGTTGGTGGATTGAAAGTGAAGTGGGTTTTTTTTTAGTATTGTTGTTGGGTTGTGAATTATGATTGAGATTGTGGAAGCAATGTGGAAATATGGATTTACAACGAAGTTTGTTTGGTTGTCTTTTGGTGAACATGCTTTGCTAAGATAATTTTTGTAAAAAAATTGAAAACTTTGTTGGGTTTGTATTGGTTCTTGCTTGAGATTGCTCATGAATGTTGTTTGTTCATTATTATATGTCAATTAAACCACGAGGCGGAGTTTGAAGATGAGGGAAACCTTATCTGGCTCTTTATTGGGCCACCTGGGGGGACGGAGGGTAGAATTATTGGATATGATTATAATGCTTATTGAAGTTTTCTTCCCTTATCGCATTTTGGTCTCTAATCTATTTGTTAATGATGTTTAGTGTGGTTCAGGATGTAATGAAAATGCAATCAGTTCAACATTTGCTAGAGCCAATTCTGGAGCCATTGATACGTAGGGTGGTATGTGTTTTTCGTTATCAGTCGTATTGCAGAATGTTCTATATCACATACAGTTGATTGAGCTTTGATGTTGTATTCGGAATCTTCCTGTTTTGCTCTTGGACCTTCCATTTAGTATCGCATGCATAGATGGTGCATAGTTCATTGAATTTTACGAGCTTGAATAATGTTCAATACAAATGAAGGCATCAATTTAGTCCTTACAAACATAACATTCTCCATTTGACATAATTTGCAGCTTGCATACTTCCAGTTGTTATCAATGGAAGCTTTAGAGTAGCATATTTAAGCTACCCTGCCCCTTCTGATGGTCGCAACTCCCTCCAAAATGATATGTTCTGATCAAATAATCCCAGTTTGTGTTGCTCTTGCCTTCTCCAGCTATTGAGCATTCGGTTACTAAAGAAGTTTCTTTTTCTAAAGATTAGAAGAGGCTTATTTAGCACCAGAATGGTGTCTCTATCAATCTGTTAGATTTAAGCAGCAGGAACCCCGTGCCTAAGTGCATTTTAACAAGCTGCGGTTGCAAATTGTAAAGATTGTTTATTACCTCCCTCTTCCACCACCTCTCGTCTCTTTCTCAGATGGGAGCGATCAATCATGGTGAAATGAAGTGTCTATGGCTAATAAGCTGAATTTTGGAGTGTCTGTTTCAAGTTGGTTAATGAGTGCTGTAAATGAGAGAAGGAAAGTGAGGTCCACATAGAATGGACTTGGAAGTCTCTGTTAATGGAAGAAGAGGCCATTGGCTACTTCAGGCCGTTTCGTCTACCTTCATTTTATCTCTCCAAGTTCATCTTACTATCACCTAGAATTTTTCTATATTATATAGAATTGCTGTTCTTCACCAACTTTCCAAGTCTTGTTACTATGCTTAGTCTGTTGAGAACAAAATATATCCTTTAAAAACCTATGCAGTGTGTTTTGAACGATGAATGCTAACAAGTTAAGATATTTCCTTCTTTTTTTCCTCTCTTGTTTGCATCTATAAATCTTCCAAAGTATTGGAAGAATGTTGTGCATGACATGTTATCTCTTAGTTATCTGTTTGGATGATTAAAAATAACCGAATGGTTTGTCAAATGGAACATAATGTCTTAGTTCACATTATTTTTGATCTCCCACATCTTGTAGCAGTAGCTTATATATAAGGAATATTGTTGATCATATAAAAGTGGTAATGCACCTTTTGTATTATTCTCTTACAGGTAAAGGAGGAAGTCGAATTAGCTCTAAGGAAACATTTGGCTAATATGAAAAGGTAAGAATCAATGGCCTGAAGGTGTTGAATGGTTTGTGTATCCAGTAGAAGGTAATAGGAAGAAGTGAGAAATATGTGCACTCAGAAGATTGTGATCCCCACTACCCTTGTAATGGATTTTGTGTGGCTATCCGTCTTTTTTCAGGAACATTGGGAAAGGGATAGATTCCTCTGAATCAAGAAGCTTAAAACTGCAGTTCGCAAACAACCTCTCACTTCCAGTGTTCACTGGAGCTCGTATTGAAGGAGAAGAAGGTCCTGCAATTAAAGTGGTTTTGGTCGATACTCTTACTGGGAAAATTGTCAACTCTGGCCCTGAATCTTCTTCCAGAGTGGAAATTGTTGTTCTTGAGGGTGATTTTGATGGGGATGAGGGTGAGAACTGGACACCTGAAGAATTTAAGAATAACATTGTAAGAGAGAGAGAAGGAAAGAAACCCCTTCTTACTGGAGATGTTCTCCTCAATCTTAAAGAGGGGATTTGTTTGGTTGGTGAAATTTCATTTACAGATAATTCAAGCTGGACAAGAAGCCGCAAGTTCAGGCTTGGGGTAAGAGCTGTGGACAACTTTGAGGGCACTAGCATAAGGGAAGCAAAGACAGAATCCTTCATCGTCAGGGATCACCGAGGAGAATGTGAGTGTGTGTGTGTATTTGTTTATGGCATTCCTTTACTGTTTTCCTCAAAGTCTCAAACTATGAAATTGAAATGGTGTCTGAAAAAATAGGGATTAGGATACTCTATGTAGAGTTGTTCAAGATACTTCCATTTTGAAAACATGAACTCTCTTTGATGGTGGATATGCAATAATTATACCCTGTGAAAACTATGGTACAGCAGATCAACAGAAAAAAATCGACACTTCATGGTCCCATATAGTGAATTGAGCACATTTGCCTGGGGCTAAGGATAAAGTTTTTAATCTTGGCCCGGAGCACAAAATTTTTATCATTTCAAAATTGTGAGTTTTTTGTCTTTTGTAATTCTGCATTACACATTCAAGTTGCTGATTACATGCGGCAGAAAATGAAATGATGGAAGTGAAGAATAAAATTGGCAATCTGAAGTATCTGATTTGGACATGTGATTGGAAGTTTATACTAAAGTTATCAGGATAAAGAGCTATCAGCTCGGAAAACACATAAAACAGAGAGAATAAACTGTACTCTTAACCATTTGTCAATTGGTTGCAGTGTACAAGAAGCACCATCCCCCATCTCTGTTTGATGAAGTTTGGAGATTAGAGAAGATTGGCAAAGATGGAGCTTTCCATAAGCGTTTGAGTCGGGAGAATATCACTACTGTGAAGGATTTTCTGATCCTTCTCTTCATAGATCCTACAAGGCTCCGCCATGTAAGAATTTACTGCTTTTATCATAAACATTGCATACTTTATACTTGACATATTCTTACTGAAGCTTTTGGGTACCTGGTTCAATCCTTGTCATTTTATCTGTTTGCTGCTTTTAAGAGGGACCATTCATAATTTTTTTTTATCTTCAACTTTCGAAAACCGAGAGAAACTTCTTAAAAGCAAAAACTACCTCTCATATGGACAACTAAAATAGCTTGTCATTTTAAGGACCAGGGATAAACTTGATACTTTGCCAATGTCCAAGTTGTGACCAGTCTGCTTGATATTTTTTCTGCGACATGTCAATGTAACACTATCAAATATGTATCCAACTGGTCTGCTTTATTATTTTTTTTCCTGAACCATGGTGGACAGTTTGTGTCCATCTGAGTTAATCATCTTTCTTCATTTTCCCTGGGAACTGCACCATCGACGTCTTGTTTATTATCATAAAGGAGAATCAGAAACTATGAACATAATGTATCTATTGCCTCTTGTTTTGTCTGTTTCATTCAAGTTTTATGACCTTAAACAACAATGACTGCTTTAAATGATTGTTTCCATAGTCTTGGAGTAGCATAAAAATTACATTTTTGTGGGGTTACATGCAGATTCTTGGCACGGGCATGTCTGCTAAGATGTGGGAAGTTACTGTGGAGCATGCTCGAACTTGTGTGCTTGATAAGATAATATACTTGTATTGCCCTCCTGTTTCTCAACAGAAAACTGGTGTAGTCTTTAATGTTGTTGGACAAGTTATGGGATTGCTTTCAGAAGGCCAATATGTTCCTATTGATAAGCTGTCTGAAACTGAAAAGGCAAGGTTCTCTTATAACCTTCATAACCTTCCAACTGATTTGTACTCCTTCTTTTTTCCACTCCTTGTTTCTGTCTGTCAACTGTGGCTTCTTATACTCAACTCTGCCTTCAGGCTGATGGTCAAAACTTGGTAATCACTGCATTTGAACATTGGGAGCAAGTCATATCTTTTGATGATGAAGCATCTCTGGTGGGTGGCTCTTCACAATTGTCTGATGTTGCTTACACCTCAAGCTCACCCCAGACAGAAAATTCTAGTGGAAGCAAGTTTTTGGCTTCACAAAAGATAGGTGGATTTGATTATGCACAACCAAGTGCATCTTCTCCAGATATCATGTCATCTATATATACTGTCGGGGGTGTGAATGGATTGGATGATTATGCCTTGCAGGGTATTGAAAATATGGGTCTTAGATATGACCAGACTCTGAACTTCAATGGCCAAGTCTCCAACTCCCTCATTTGTGACACCGATTCCTTGGCTCAAGCTTTCTGTGACGAGGAACATTTGCGGTTTTTTGATACAGATCTTCAGTCTCAGAACCTCAGTTTAGAAACACAAGCTGATTTGCAAAGTGCTGTTGATGGCTTCCTGTTGGCGCGCTCTACGGCTGTTGCTGTTTATAAGGCTCAGAGGAGATGGGCTAAGATATCTTGTGTGTTGAAATGGTTCTCCGTCAGGAAGCTTGTGGCTACAAAAAAAACCTTGTGGTCGAGAAACTCATAGATATTAGAGTGATGGACCATAAAAACCTCACCAGTTCACAGTTGCAAATGTATTTAGTCAGTGCTTCCGCGAGTATAGTTTTGCCTGCAGTCGTGGAGGCAAGATGGAGTTTCCATAGATGTAGATGCAGCTGGTTTTTAAATCCCGAGCTCTGAGTGGAGAATTAGGAAATGTCTATCCTTGTATTAAATTGTAAATTTGTATGTGTGGTGCTTGAAACTAGGAGGTCACTGGTTTTAGCCCCTTGAGTTGAAGCTCGAATGCAAGCAAAGACACTGGTATGCTTGGGATTCTGTAGCTATCTTGTGGATTATCATTTTGTATCTGTGCATTTGTTAATGAAGTAAATATTGAATCTTTCCAAGTCTCGTTTGTTGGGTAAAAAATAGGTAAAAAATGGTTATTTTTAGATCTCAAATATCCGAGCTTGATTTTCTAACCATTTCTCTAAAGGTAAAGGTAAAAAATCAGGCAAGTAGATGGCATGTTATTTTATTATTGTTATTATTTTTTTAAAAATAGTAGATAACATGTTTCTCAAAAATTAAAAATTATAATTAGGCGCACGAGCTTGGCTTGTAAGCCCACGTGTACTAGCTCTTATTTCTCTCGGGCAAGGCTTGACAATCCTAGATCCCTGGCCATGCTCATTGCTCCTTTTTATATTTTCTTTATATATATATATATATATAGGAATGAAGGACCAGATAAGTAAGAGTTACTTCAGTTTAAGTTTAGGTTTCTCTGTAAACATTAAAAAAAAAAAAAGAAGCTTGTAACATATCATCTCCACGTATCAATAAAAAAAAAAATGTTTTTCAATTAAGTATCCTTGAAGCTTTGCTTTATGTCCTTCCTGTTTTCATTTTTTCTTTTTTCTAGTATCAATTTTTTTCAACCATTCTCCCATGTCTCCTTAATTTTAGAATTTTGAAGATCTCTGCTTGATATCCATTTCCAAGTGCTACGTTAACATCTTGGCAGGTAGTGATAAGGTAATCTTAAGGTATCCAATGAGAAAGAAAGGGGCCATGCTTGTAGGACCCGGAACCATCAGAATTAAAATGCATCTTTCCTTCTTCTTCTTCTTTTTTCAAAATATTTTCCACTGTCGAACAGTAAATCACACCGCAAGAAAGGCCTATAAATAGCCACTTAAGTATAGCCTAGCAGCAGCAGCAAAAACAAATTAAGGTGATGGACTCTCAAGAAAGTCATGTCATTGTTCTTGCTTATCCAGCTCAAGGCCACATCAACCCCCTCCTTCAGTTTGCTAAGCGCTTGGCTTCCAAAGGGCTCAAGGCCACTCTTGCCACCACTTACTACACTGTCAACTCAATAGATGCACCCACAGTAGGCGTTGAACCCATCTCTGATGGCTTCGATGAAGGTGGCTTCAAGCAAGCATCAAGTTTGGATGTCTACTTAGAGTCATTCAAAACTGTTGGTTCACGAACTTTGACTGAACTCGTGTTTAAGTTCAAAGCCTCAGGTTCACCTGTTAACTGTATTGTGTATGATTCCCTGCTGCCTTGGGCTCTTGATGTGGCTAGAAACTTAGGCATATATGCTGCTGTGTTCATGACCACCTCAGCTTCTATCTGCTCCATGTTTTGGCAAATTGATCTTGGCCTCTTGAGTTTGCCTTTGAAGCCACAAACAGCGACCGTGTCCCTGCCTGGCCTTCCTCCGCTAGGCCGCTGCGATTTGCCAAGCTCTATGTCAGAACCAACAAGTCAGACTGCTTATTTGGAAGCAATCATGGAGAAATTTCACAGTTTAAATGAAGATGACTGGGTGTTCTGCAATTCCTTTGAAGATCTGGAGATTGAGGTAACAGTGTTTTATTCTATGCTCACATATAGCTTCATCGCTTAACTAAACAACCTACTTAAAATATAATGATTTTTTGGAGAGAGGCTAATTAAGGGAAAGACATCATAGATTATCAGGGAGAAAGGACAACAAACTCTTAAATACAAGTTTGTGTTCAACCATTACTTGTCAGAACCAAAGATAATTTCACGTTTTTCTTTTTTATGGTTTAAATTTCCATTCGATATGCCAGCAAGTAGTTAAACAGCTAATTAATCTCTAGTTTGTTTGCTACTCTGACGGTTAAAAAGTTAGTAAAGGCCATGCGAGGAAAGTGGCCACTGGTGATGGTCGGTCCGATGGTGCCATCTGCCTACCTCGACCAGCAAATTGATGGAGATAGAGCTTACGGGGCTAGTCTCTGGAAGCCAACAAGCAGTCAGTGCCTCACATGGCTGGCCACAAAACCACCAAGGTCAGTGATATATGTGTCTTTCGGAAGCATGGAAAACATTTCAGCTGAACAGGTTGAAGAAATCGCATGGGGTTTGAAAGCAAGCAACAGGCCCTTCCTGTGGGTCTTGAAGGAATCAGAAAAAAAGTTGCCAACTGGGTTTCTAAACTCGGTAGGCGAGACAGGTATGGTTGTATCATGGTGCAATCAACTGGAGGTGCTAGCTCACCAAGCTATCGGTTGCTTTGTTACTCATTGTGGATGGAATTCAACGTTAGAGGGGTTAGGTCTAGGTGTGCCAATGGTATGCGTGACAGAGAGGACTGACCAGCCAATGAACGCCAAGTTTGTGGAGGATGTATGGAAGGTGGGAGTGAGAACTAAGAAAGATGAAGTGGGTATCGTAACAAGGGAGGAGCTTGAGAAGTGCATAAGAGGAGCCATGGACGGAGAGAGTGGTGAAGAAATTAAGAGGAATGCTAACAAATGGAGAGAGCTTGCAAGGAGCGCTGTTAGTGTAGGTGGGACTTCTGATATGAATATCAATGAATTTGTTGTGAAGTTGCTGGAAGGGATGAAACAATAACTACTGGAAAAAAGCATAGCTAATTGGTGTTGCTTGGTGAATCGAATAAAATTCACTTTTTTGGCTGATGAATGTGATCAGATATTTTACCAGAGACACTCATTTTAGAGGGTTTTTCACTTGTAAAAAATACAAATCGATCATGCCATGAGATTTGGTATTGACAAATTGTTTTTGATGGCAGGTTGAGGAGCGTCCAAGCAGGGGCGTGTCCGCTTGTGAATAAAGGAAAAATATGAGAGAGAGACATCTACCATCAACAGATCTGAGAGCTCATAATACCAGATACCTAGAAACATGTAAATTTTCATGCACATTTAGGCCTGCCTTAGGATTTCATATATATAACAGAAGCGGAGTTTGAAACTAGTCATTCTTTCGAATGATTTCAGGAGAAACACTAATAAATAAATAAATAATAATAGATATTAAAACAAAAAAAAGGTGCACATCTAAACTTAAAAGTGGCTTATCCGAGGACAATGAATAACATCTTCTGGGAATTAGGATGATCATGGTAGGGATTCTGCAAAGCAAGAACACAATCTTGAAGCCATTTATACTGGCATATGCAGAGGTTGTGGGTTGTGCCCTGCAGTTCCACAGAATTGAGGTTTATCTTAAAGCTATTGGAATGTAGCAATCTGTAAACAAATTAATGTGCTTGCAAAGTGTTGATGCTCTGTATACAAAACACAAACAAAAGTTCAAAATTTACAATGGCAGCATCTGTGTAATGAAGCGTGTAGAACCAGAAGTAGAAAGTATTTAGCCGACACATTCGTCTTAGGTTTTGGCTAGTGTTGCTATGAGATTAAATGAAGGCCAGATTCAGAAGATGACACAATAAGCATTTACATGAATATGAAATATTCTATCAAAATCCTGATCACTGGCACCTTTGAACAAAGTTCACATCTTACAAGCATTGCTGTTATTGCATATTTCATCCTGCAAGAACACAAAAAGACCATCCATGTATCAGCACCATATATGTTTTATACAACCACCTGATCATTCCTCGAAGAGAACTATGTAAATGTGGAACCACTTTGCTAAGCACATTTGCAGAAGTGATCAGTATTCATGTTCAGCTAATGGAGAAATAAAATTCAGATGATAGAAATATTCCAGGTTGTCGCGTAAGCATTTTCAAATAAACCACCACAAAAATGGTTTAGTGAAGCACTAGCATGAGGTTCAATCACTATCCATCATAGAAGAAATTCACCAGGTATGTTTTATATAAGCAACTGATCATTCCTAGATGAGAGCCATGTACATGCGGAACCACTTCGCTAACCCAATTAGAGAAGTAATCACTACTCATGTCAAGCTAATGGATAAAAAAATAGATGATAGAAATATTCCAGGTCTTCACATAAATATTTTCAAATACACCACCTCAAAACTGGTTCAGCGAAGCACTAGCACGGGGTTCATTCACTATCCGTCATAGAAGAAATTCACCAGGCGTTCAGGGGAGAAAGTTACATTTGTGGGTTCTCTCCCAATTGAATTAAGGACAGTAAGGAGAGGATTCATATGTGATATATGTAAGATAAATTGTAAGATACAGCTACAATGACTTCTCAAAAGTGTCTGCAGTCTAAGTTTCTGGATGGTCTAGCTATATATTGGACAAGAAAAATGTCTGAAGAAGTCTGATTCAGAAATTCAAGTCAATAAACCCTATTCTTTAATTACTGGATTAGACAGATTGATAAATGCACTATCTTTGAACACGCCAGTTATCTGGTGTTTTTGTTGTATCATTGATCAACAATTCTTGTAAACAAGTCGAAACAATTAAAAAAAAACATGGAAAACATATTCAAAAATTTAAGTGAGTGGTAATAGAATTAAAGAAATGCATCCAGCTGCAGACTCCTACCTTCTTCTTTCGAGTGTCCAAGATTTCCTCCAAAGGTGGTCGGCCTAAAACCAAAGCCATTTCCATTAAATGCTCAATGAATAAGAAAATGAAAACAGAGATCATTGTAGCCAAAAATCACAGAGAGTGGCAAATGCATTGAGTATTTACCTGTAACTTGCAGACGATATTTAGCCCAAACACTATATACAGCATCAGCTATTGTAGCAATCTGCAAATGGGATGGTTTTTTTAGTTATTAGTAAGAAAAAAAAGAGAACATGTTCCTGGAATGAAAGCAGCAGACCCTTCCATCCATCTGTATCATGAAGAATGACACTTACAGGTTCATATTTGGTAACAGCATAAACCCATCCAAGACCAACTTGTTCATATAACTTTCTGAATGCCTGCAGAAATCGTCAATATCACAAGTTTTACATTTTCTGTTATTGTATCTATAATCTACACCATTATCTAACCCCACCACATTTTTATATGATAAATAGAAATTAAGAATTGACAATAAGAAGGGCAGAGCAGCACTACTAATCCAACATAAAGAATTGATAAAGACATACTTCAACATCCGTGACCACAGTTCCATCTGAAAGGATTGCATGGATTCTTCCCATAACCTGCACAACAAAAAGAAATCGTCACTACAAAGTGTTCCTCTAAAGTGCAAGAAATAAATAGTTGATATTTAGTTATGTTGTTTTCTACAGCTCAAAAGACATTTGAATATTTGATCAGATAGACATAGACTTGCATCACGCCTCAAATCCACCGAATAATCAGTGCCAATCAAGCCAAACATTACAGGGAAGGATCTCGACTTTTGTAGCTACACATGTGAGGATCACCAGGTTTTATTTGGAAGCTTATAGTTCCCAAATGAAAAAAAAAAGGATAAAATAGTTGATCGACATACAGTTTTGTAGTCCAGGCCTTGATTCTCCTCCGGTGAGTACTCATCTGAGCTTATGTCAACAAACTTTATGGTGCCATAGCTTTCATTCCTCTCTCTTAGCATATTAACCTGACAACATAATTAAACATGCATAACATAGTATAAAGAAATCATCAAGCAACACCAGTCAGCTGCTGCATTAATATAATCAAGCTTGAAATATTGCGTACATGAGCTGGAAACCATAAAAAAAAAAAAAAAAAAAAACAAGAAGGAAAGATAGCGAAGAATATATATAGAGATAGAGAGAGGGAGCTGACCTCACGCATGCAAAGAGGGCAATCCCCATCGTAAAGCATTTTAATGTTCCAATTCTGAGGCTGAGGCTCATTTTGTTTGTTGCTAGTTATAGGCTCGACGGTTGCCTCATGTATTGCCCGAACTCGATGTTGGAATCCTGCAAATTAAGAAGAAAAAAACCCATAGCAATTGTAATAACAAGAGCAACATTAAATCAACTAGATTAATGTCGAAGTGAAGATGGTTGAGATGACCATGTGAAAGAGGAAAAAAGAAGAGACAGTGAAGAAATTAACAAGTGGGATGATGAGTTAAAAGAGTGAAAAGTACCAACCAGCTGGATACGATTTGAAGCTCTGGAGAGGATGACGAAATCTGATGCGTTGATGATGAGGGTTTTGCATGAAAATAGAACGGAGGGGGTTTCTTTGTCTTGCAAGAGAGCAGCACGATGCTCTTGTCAACGCCATAGCCATTTTTGTTGCTTTGAAAGGGAACGCAGAAATTTATTTTCCTTCTTGGCGACAGATCAGAATTTTTGAAGACTGCCCTTCCCTTCCCTGTTGCGTTGCCACTATTTTTCTCCGTTCGTATGTGCTTTACGTGCCCACTGTCCGCTCCGCTTGTTTACATGTGGTCCACAATTTATTGACTAATTTTACTTCCCCCCCCCCCGCTCGATGCAACATTAAAGATAACACGTACTTTAATTTCAAGATTATTTTAAAGGTGTATTTCGATATCAATTTGAGAAAAAATTCATGTAGAGTCATGTGATATTTTATTAGTTATATATTGGTTTATTTTAAAAATAAAAGCAGATAAATGAAAGAAAGAGAAAATAGAATCATAATTAATAAAAAATTAAATAAAAATATATTCGTTTAAGTATTGTTTTATTTAATTCATATCTGTTTTTTTAAAATAAATTCAAGAGAATAATTTATGAAATGTTACTCATTAATTTGATATATATTTTTTTTTAATAAATTGTATGAAATGTTAACTAAAAATAATTTAAATTCAAAAGTTTAAGAAAAGCAGAAAACTATTATTTTTCCCATAATTTCGTTTTAAAATAATACTTGCAAGCATGGTTTGGGATTTACTTTTACAATTCTTTTTAATGTTTTTTTTTTTAAGAACAACTTGTGCTCATGTAAACTATTGAATTTTACTTTATTCTTACAACTTTTTATTTTTATTTTTATTTATTTATTATCATGAAGTGGGGGGGGGGGGGGGGTGTTAGGCTCGAATCTAGACTTCAATTTCCAAATGTATAAAATCTAGGTGTGAGTATTTGTAATGGGGTTTCGGATTTGATAAATTTAGTTTGGTTTTCGGTACCTACAAAAATCAAAACAAAACCTAAATTAATATATTATTCGATTTTTAATATAAAGAAGGATGTTATAATTCTTGGTTCTTTAAACACCAATTTTATCATGAGTTAGATCTTTCATATTCATTTGATATTTTAAAAAACTTATTTTTATTTTTATTTTCAATTTATTTTGAAAAAAATTAAAAAATACAATCAATTATAAAATAATATCAAATATCCAACTTAAATAATATAACACATAAATCATAAACATGGAGCAGTCATAAGAAAAATGATAAAAATAAATAAAAGCTTGAACTAATAGAGTTATAGTTTTATGATTTTTTAATGTTAGACATGCATTAACACTAATATTATTACAAATATTATATTACATATATAAATTCATTTATACACTTGCCGGAAAGTTTTTTTTAGTTAAAAATGATGTTTATGTAGAATAAACATGTTTTTTTAAAAAAATAACTAAAGTAATTGATTAAAATGAGTTAAGTTGGTTTTATTTCAATTAGATGATAAAAAATAAGTAATGATAATAAATGAACCAAATTAAAAAAATAATGATAACTTGAGATTTTTTTTATATATAAAAAAGGACAAACGATGTAACTCAGTTCTCAATTCATTATTTATGAATGAAAACATTGAGTTAAAAAAAGGATGAAAAAGGGGTTCGAATCAATTTAAGTTAGCATGAAAAACTTGTAACTTGAAAAATAAAAGGCAAGCCAACATGTAAAGATCTCATTAAATACAACTATTTGCTTGTAGCGAATACTTTCTATCCTTACTCCATTTTTATCTCTCGTGATTTTACAACCCGAAACAATTGGATTATGAATTAGATTACATTTATCCATATCAAACCTTTTTTATACCTCTTATGTATACCTCTTTTGACATATAAAATGCTATGCAGTCTTTGCATTACTTTTAGACTTAGAAAATATCTTGTTTTTTCAAGATTCATCATATCAAATTCAAGCATTATAAAATTGCTAAATTCAACAAACATATACCCTATCAAGTCATCAATATCAAGTCATCAATATAAAGGAAGATAATTAGAACTTTACCTCATTCTCTTATTTTAATGAATAATATATCCTCATAATATGGCTCCATCCAACTATACCAAGCTTGTAGAGCTTGATTGAGTATGTATAAAACCTTATTTTAACCTATACAATTTCTGTTCATGACCTTTCTTCTCATAGCCAAAAGGTTGTTCAACAAAAACTTCTTCATTAACTTCACATCTAGCTGAAAATTTACCAATTGTTTTCAAATTGCAAAAGAAACCACCAATCAAACTATCTCCAATCATGCTATAATTGCAAGAACCTTATAATCCATGCTATATTTTTTGGTGTAATTTTTTGCAACCAAACGAGTTTTGTACTACCCTACCTTACCATTTTTATTGAGTTTTGTTTTATATACCCATTTCACATTAACCTTTTTTTTCTCAAGTAGGTAGATCTATCAATTCCCAAGAATCATTCTTTGTTATAGCTTGAATTTTCATACTCATCATTGTTCTCAACTTTGCATCTTTTATTGCTTCTTTGTATAAAATTGGATCATTAAGTGCATATATGGTTAGATATGCCATATTTTCTTCTTCAGATAAACCATCTTCACTTATATAATCCCTTACTCAATTTGGTTGCCTTCTCAACTTTTGTACATGTAATAGATTTTCACCTGATTTAAATGAAATGCCTTTATTTAACTAATTTAAACCATAAATTTCACTTTTCTTAGTTTTGGTTTCATTTCTATTTTCAAAAATTACATTCGAATCTTTGTTATTGTCTCCTGAATTCAAATAAGCCAAAATAACTTTCTTATGACTTTTTATTCCAATCTTAGTTATTGTTTTCTTCAAACACTGTATCTTTACTTACTATAATCTTATAAGAAATGGGATCATACAACTTATATGCTTTTGACTCCTCACTAACTCTAATAAAACACATCTTACACTCTTATCATCAACCTTTTCTCGTTTGTAATTAGAAACATGAACATGAGAAACATACCCAAAAACTTTAAAATAATCTACTAAAGGTTTGAACCCACTCTAAGCTTCTAGTGAAGTTTTGTTCTTTATTGTAAGAGTTAGACTCCTGTTAAGAAGATGAATTGTCTACTTTACAACTTATGACCAAAATGTTTTAGCGATTTTTTTCTCTAAAAGCATACTTCGAACCATGTTCATGATATTTTAACTCTTTCTCTTTGTAAAATCATTTTATTAAAGAGTGTATACGGTTGTAGTTATTAGTTCTTTTCAAATATAATGTTCACTATAAACATTAGTGAATTCAAGTGATGTGAACTCACTCCCACAGTCAGTATGCAAACTTCTTTCTACTTGAGCCTAATTTATTTTCAATAATATTTTTATATTATTTTTAAAGTGATAAATGCTTCTCACTCTCATTCAAACAATAAACTCATACTTTACGACTGTAATCATTTATAAAACTAATCATAAAACTTTTATTATTGTTGGATATATAATTGATTAGTCCACAAGTATCAACATGCAGAAGTTCGAGAATATAAGAAGCTCTTCACATGCTTTCATTAGAAAATGAATCTCTCTACTGCTTCCCCACTAGATAATCTTCACATGCTTTTATTGAGGTTTCAAGACAAGATAACTCTCTCATCATTCTCTTTTGTTAAAGAATTTGAAGACAACTGAAGCTTAGATAACCATATTTGTAATACTAAAGTCAAGTTGGATCTTTTATGGAAAAAAAAATATAAACCAATCTCCCCCCTTTAATATTGTTTGAACAAATAACTTGAACATTTAATTCAAGGATATTATAACCTTTATAATTAGCTCTCTCTTAGGATGATGAATTTTGCATGTCCCTCTTTGTATAAGGATTTCAACTCTATTCTTAGCTAAATGACCAATGCTCATCAAACTATTATTTAATCATATAACATAAAATACTCCATTAATAGCCTATACAAAACCATTCACTTGTATTTGCACATTATCTCTATCAATCGTATTCATGCTTGAATTATCTATAAGTTTTACCTTTTCCCTAAAGTTTCCTTTGAAATTTGAGAAAAGCTCCCTCTCACCACACATTATTACTACATCTATAATCAAGAAACCACAGTACCTTTATGTTGGCTTCCTTCTCAGTTACATATGCCATTAACAATATTTCTTTGGCATTTTTTATATAGCTTATTCTTGTAACCATCTTATTTTTTAGATTCATATTAAGAATATCCAAGCTTATGACAATTATAACATTCAATAGTAAATTTGTCAAAACTACGCTTACTTTCTTCTCTTTCTCATCCTTGAAGTTCGCCATGACCTCATCATCTTTCTTTTGAATATTTTTCAAAAGTAACCTTCAATGCTTGTTGCTCCATAACATAAAGTTCCATACATTACTAATGTACTAAAAGACTGCTTTATAATTCATTAATGGTAAGAACATCTAAATCATTTGATTATTTAATAAAACACAACACATAATCATATTTATGTGTCATGGATCTCAAAACCTTCTCAATGACCATTATATTGTCTATTTTTTTTCTTATTGAATCTCATCTTGTTAACCACAACATCTATCAGTTCCAATAATACTTGTATCGGTACTCATAACTCAAAAATAATTCAAAATTCAATCAACAAAAATAATAAATAAATAATAGAGATTATATAGAGTAGTAGGAAGGAGAAGATAGTTGCTATTTCCAGCTTTTAAGTAAACGACTTGCCAATCAAATTAGATTTTGGTCGGAATAATCATTTTCGGTTCAGTTTGTTTTTTTTTTTTAAATAACCAAACCAATTTTATTTTTTTAAAAAAACTAAAACCGGTTCAAACCGATCGGTTTTGGTTTAGTTTTTTAGGATAAAAACCGGTTCAAACTAGCTTGGCTCGGTTTTTTCAGTTTGACTCAGTTTTGGCTTGGTTTTTTCCGGTTTGACTCGATTTTTTTGGTTTGACATGGTTTTTTTCCGGGTTTTTTTCGATTTGGATTCTGTTCGGTTTGGTTTTTTCGGTTTCAAGTTTACAAAACTAAAACCGAACTGAACCAAACTGGTTGATTTTTCAAAATTTTAATTGATTTAATTAGTTTTTTTTATGGTTTTATTTTTTTAATTATTTTTTTTATATATTTCTTTTATTTAATCAGTTTTTCGGTTTTTTCTCACCCTAATATTTTGGTGCTGCATAAAGAAGAAGAAAAACTCGCGAAATGGTGAATATAGTGGGGCAAAATTGAAAAAACAAAAAACATTATGGGTTAAATCGTAAAATCGTAGTAGTAGCAAGCAACTCTTCTATCCACGCACTGACCAGGCAGAGAGGAGAAAGAAAGAGAAAGAGAAGAAAAGATGGCTTTCTTACTGAAGAATTGCTCCTCCTCCATTTCTTCACACCTCCGATCCAAATCTCAGGTCTTTTTTCTTATTTGATTTTGATTTTTATCTGTATTTCCGTTCTTTCCATGTCTATGAATTCATTTTTTTATTATTGTACAGAAGACACAGGACGCCCTCTCTATTTCGCGTCGCGGATTCCATGTTGAACCTGGTCCTCGCGAGAAAGCTGTCTCTCTCTCTCTCTCTCTCTCACCCTCACTAATTATATTCCAATTTCCTTTATTATTTTGCTTAAGGGTTTTTCTTGCGTGTGTTTTTGACTTGATGAGATGCTGATATCTTCTTGTCTAAATCATAAACCTGTAATCTTGCTTCTCTCTTTATTTTTTAATTATTCATATCCCAAATCATGATTTTGATAAAATTCTCGCTTTTTTAGCATTTGTTTTTAGTAAAACCAGCCATTTTCTGTGCTTGTTGCTCAATGAAGCTTGGTTTGTTTTATCCATAAATTTAGAATTTGTAATTACAGAATGCGATCAGTCAAGTCGAGTAATTCTTGAGCTAAATATATTTATATATATAAATAACGGCCAATAAAGATTCGATAGTTTTTGGGATTAATCTTGTCTTTCCTATCATTTTGAACTAATTTCCAATAAGAGCCATAGGCATTGCCATTATGTACTTTGCACTTTTCGATATGATTTTGTTGGGAAAACTTCTTAAGTGCTTTTTCTGAAGAATTAAAACCTGCCCTTTTTCAATTTTTTTCCCCTGAATTGCTAGAAAATACTCCATTCATAAGAAATTTTGTTTAAAGTGAACTAGCAAATACTTGAAAATTCGAATTGGGTTGCCAAAAGCAAGATTTTTTTCTTGCTGATTCAGTCTGTGCACAGGTACGATTGGTTTGTTGCCCTGCCTGTTTCAAATAACCTGGTACAACCAACTGAGCCTTGTACTTTTGGTTTAAATTCCTGCACCGATCTGTAGTACTTAACACTTTTCTGCTCATGTGCCTGAGATCCCCCGTTAGTTCATATGTTGTAAGCCAATGCCTGTCATCTTCTCTTCCGCAGCAACTATGTGTTCAAGTTTCTGCAGAAAATTTCAAGTACTTGTCAACTTTCTTCTAAAGGACAATATCACCACATCCCTCTCCGTAATTAATAATTTAGCAGCGATTCATGAAGAATTTTCCTACAAGTTAATTGTCTTTCATTGATTTCAAATTCGCTCCACAATGTCTGCAGTTTTAGAGACTAATTTTCTAATTATTGAAACTCAAAGTTTCCCACGCATGTATTACCTCTATAACACTAATTGTTCTTGGATTGTATTTGCTTGCCATTCTCTGAATTGTCCCCAATGCTCTAAGCATTCCCATTCTCAATTTCCCTTGTATTCTTCCTCCCGTGTCATTTTCCATGATGAGCTGGTCTCTTTTCAAGATTTTTTTTTTGCATCTTCCATCCACCAAATTGCATAATTCTTATAGAACTCCAGTTTTCTTGATGCTTCCCTTTAATACCATTAATTTGATATGAGGAATATGTTGAAAAAAGCACAGCAATTTGTGCAGGCATTGTGTAGGAATGCTTTTCATATTAAATTTGAATGAAGCAAGATGGATATAATGATCTCACTAGTGGAACAGTAACAGTACAGAAACTAATGACTTGATATATAAATTTTGTAATTTTTTGACAAATGCATTGTTGCTTGATATGTTAAACTGCTGCTCTTTACAGTCTGTTTTGAAACCTAATATCATGGTCTAGGGAAGAAAACCCATAGCCTAGGAAATGACAAATTTGTGGAGGCATTGATACACTGCTGAATATCTGCAATTGGTGCTCTTTACAATCTGTTTTGATTTAAAACGTGATTTCATAGTCTAGGAATATTAAAGAGTCAGTAAAGCCAGAAAGCTATCTCCTGCAGTTCTCTAGACATGAAAATTACAAAGTTATCTCTTAAAAGACAATTCTACCTTGAAATAATCAATTGCTAAAAATAAGTGAATGTGTGATTATGGAGTTTCAGTTATGAGTGGTTTGCTAAGTTGTTTATCTTACAGCTCTTGGCTGAAGACCCTGCTCTTAAGTGGTTCAAATCACATAAGAAGAGTGTGTGGAGACTCAAAAGAGCTGGAGATGTTCTGACTCTTGTTGTTGTAGCAGGTATGTTGTTGCCTTCCATACAAGTAGAAGAAAATTGCACATAGTTCTTAAGATTTTTTTTGGTAAAAAAGCTTTGGGATTGGTTAAACCTCATTAGTGGGTATAGAATTGGAAAAAATGAGTGTCAAACATTTTGCATGTAAATGTCGTTGTTGTTAATTGGAATGATTATTAATTATCCAAAGAGCACATCTAGACAACGAGTAAGATGATTTGAGCTTTTATTCGTGCACTGTCTCCATATCATGATGACTGACTGTAATCTGATACACTAAAGACTCGCATAAGAGTCTTGTCATGCTGTCGTTGTTGTCGTTGTTGTTTTACTTGAACTTTCCAGTGCTTTGCTAGTGGATTTAGTTGGAAGCAGGCACTTTAATCAACGAAACAAATGAACTTCTTAAGATTTGAATGATGGTATTGCTTAAATTTAACCGGAGATCATGTGCACAGTGTATAGATTATCTCACCAGGAATTGCAATCTTATACTATGATTTTGTTTCAGGCTGTTGCTATGAAATTTATGTCAAAGCAGTGATGCGGGAAGAAGCTCGGAAAGAGGCAAATAAAAGTGCGTAATTGGGTGTTCTGTGTCAGAGATTTCTGTTTCTTTCAGGAACATCAGATCCATTTGCAATTTTTTCAGTGTCCAATAAGTAGTAACTGCCATTTGTGATCAAATGCTTGCCCTCAAAAGCTTCGTTTTTTTGGGTTCTGTGCTGTAAAGTTTGTCATTTTTTCATACCATGCCTATGGAAAAATCACCCTAGTGGTGCCTGTTTTTGGATCCCTTGGACATTTGAATGTACATCTGTTTTCTTCCATCCTTGTTGCCCTTGTTGAATGACCAAAGCACATACAATTGAAGGATATGGTTAAAATGATACAATCATGTAGCTTTAATAGCTTTTTTTTCTCGGAGAGAAAATTCCATAAAAAATTTACTTGGTAAATAAAAGTGTAATTTTAAATTAAAGCTAATCCTTCTTCTGGCACCATTAAACCGTGAACAAGAAGTCAAATTTCAGATAATTAAAAGGTCTCGCTGTCGTATTTTGTGTTGTCAAACAAATGCGCGAATTTAAAATGGCAATCCACAACAAAGCTATAGAATTTCAAGCATTCAAGTTTTATTGCTTGCGTACGAGCTTGAGATGAATTTGTGCATTTCGACGAATTTTTTCAGACGAGTATTCATCGGAGCCGCAAGCTTCCTGGAAAGATAATCATTTCAACACTAGGGATTCTAGTATATCTGCTCCTCTATGCCTTGTAAACAGAAGCTTCTGTGGATTGTGTCAACAGGAACCATCAACAGAAATGTTGGATAATTGTGAAGAGCAGCCAAGACAGGTGTCATAATCAAATTAAAGTAATTTACCAAAGTTCGAATGCAGTGATTACCAAAGTCTTGAGCATCAGCCTGAAGGCAGAGTTGACAATAAGAAGCCAGAATGAGAAAAAGAAACAAGGCATGCTAAAAGAAAACTGCAAAAAAAACTTGAGGTTACAAGAGAAGCGAGCTTTTCCAGTTTCAGATAGCTTCTCACCAGTTTCCTGTTGAGAACAAGCAGGGCAGTACAATTATAGTCTCCTATCAAGCACCCATGTTAGAGCATGCTCGACCAGTAACTTTTCACATCTTAGACGACTTACCGGCGCGGCACAGGCTGATACATATGACTGCTTTCAACTAGGGCACCTGCAAGATTGTTCCTTTAACAAGGGTCTCTTAAAAACCCAGAAAAAAAGTTGCAAGCAACATGTAAGAAGACGTCTTGTTTTTTCTCCCTCTCCATTTTCTAATGTTT
>JAAWWB010000925.1:0-25000 GCA_018804465.1 Populus tomentosa
TTTCTTCAACCACTCTCGCCATGTAGAGGCGAGAACTTTAAGTTTAATGGCAATCAACTTCATTTCAATTATCTTTAAGACTTCTTTGTACTATAAAAACTCATTATACTTCATGAAGCCAATTGATAAATATCTCAACGTATTGGGTACTTGTAAACTCTGGAAGTTCCACTCAAATACCTAAGTCTATATTAATCATTTTGAATATGAGGCTACCTTTCTCAAACATACTTGTGATATAGGCTCTCAAAATTAGATGTGGATTCATGATCATCTATCCCATGAGACCCTCTAAATCCAAATCCATTAAATGATGGGATAATTATGTAACCTATGGTCATAAAACATTCATTTCAATCGTACTCGTTAATGTTGCACTACTGGGAGGAACTTCCTTATCTAGAAATGATCCTCCTTTATTACGACCGTGTTCTTTATAACCTTCAACCATGGTATTTAAAAAGAATAGTAGGAAATAACTAGAAAAGTTAGGTTTTGATACTAATTGATGGTTGCAATCAAATTCTTAGAAACCAACTAAGAAAGTGTGTAGGAGATGCAACAATGGTGGTTAATGTTGATAGATAACATTGACGGAAAAAAAAAAGTTTGTTTTGTCATATTTATTTTAAATATCTTTTTAAATTAATATTTGTATTTTAATTTGTTCATCTTTACTTTTTAGGTTATATTCAGATATTCCATTAACTTTGAGAATGAAATTGAGATTTACGCTTCTTATTTCCAGCATAAATGAACAGAAATAAAGAGTGGAACAAATATAAAAGATACTAGGTTTAATTGAGACAACACAAATATCATGGACAAAAAAATTTACTCAATAAACAATGATAAGAAAACAGTGGGCACGAATTCAGAAAAAAACTAAAATACATAGTTCAACACCCCTGCAGATCGAACAACCTGAATTGTTCAGAAAATAAAATAACAGAACAAGGTAAAATCAGATCTTCGAGCTAGCTAACCAGGCAAACTTATCAATTGCCAGAATGAGCAGCACTGTTGGAGATTAAAAAAAATCAACCCAACATGACAAAAAAGACAGACTAAAATGGAAAAAAACAACATGTTGCAGCAGCAAAATTGTTGTCCCTCCCCTACTTATTTGATGCAGCAACCGGGAGCCATGATGTACAGTGAAAACCATGGTTCTTTATTTACTCTCAAGAAAACAAAAACGGCTACCCAAAGTTTCACATGGCTATGGTTTGCTCAAGCACAATGACCTCTCCATGTGTCTTGGTAGATGCAACGAAGATGATATGAAAATTGGTGATGATGATAACGGGCTATCACCGACACCGAAATCCTTCTCTTCCTCAACAATTGTGTCCAACATTATTGTCATTGGGCGTTTAGTCACAGAGATAAATTGTGGGGGAGCTACTGTCATGAACCATGGGTTTTGTAACTTGGCCATCTGAACTAGAGAGCACGAAGAAGGCGGAGAAAGTGCCTGGAGAAAAAATGGAAAAACTAGCATAAAGAAAAGGAGGAGGAGGAGATGACTTGCTTTAACACTCTCGCCCAAAATTTATAATGCTGGAGTTGTCTGTACAAATTTGAAGCCAGGGTTTAATTGTAGCTTTCATGCGGTCAGTTTGCATGTGACCAACTCTGTCAATGCATTACAAAACAGAAAAGGATGGCCAATTTACCTTTTTGGTTTTTATATTTTGACTTTTTTAGGCGAGCTATTTTCAATTCATTTAGAAAAATGATGCAGGAACTTTTTGAAAAACAAATATTTTTTTAATTATTTTTATTTCTTATTTTTAAGTTTAAGAATTATTTTTTTATTTAGTAGGCTTCCCAAGCTTTTTTATTTGAAGAGAATAGCTATTTTATTTTTATTTTTCTATTTAACATTTATAGTGTTTGAGTGTGTCTCTCTCACTTCCTCTCGTACACGAGTTCTAATAGCTTCTTTTTTTTTCTAGTATGCGCAGATTTAGATTAATAAAAAATAAATATTTTGAATGTTTTTGTAATAGTTGTTTGTCTTTTTAAAAAAAGTTTTAACTTATAACAAATTCTAATATACATCGCTTCTGATTATGTAAATTGATATTAGAACTTAATAATTTCTAATGGTTAGTTATTAAGTATTGTTATTGAAAATCTTAATATTAAGACTCACTATGGGGTAACATATATAAAGCTATTAGTGATCTACAATAAAACGAATCGTACAAAGGTGTTAAGAACTCCTAACAAGGCATGTCACACATATAAAAATAATTGATTTTATGATTGTGGAAGTTATGCTCGAATAACATTAAGTTTTCATGATGGAGGACAGTTTCTAATTGAAGGGGTTCTACTCCACGAATAATTTGACCTTGAGAATGAGTTCCTTCCAATTCAAGGAAACTAATGTAAGAGCTTTTTGAGATAACAAATATTTTTCTTAATTATTTTTATTATTTATTTTTAAGTTTAATAAGAATTTTAGTTTTTTATTATTCCTATTTTTCTATTCAATGTTATTAGACTTTTCTAGTTTTCTTATGTGAAGAGAATAATTTTTCTATTTTAAATTTTCTATTTAGTATTAATAGAGTTTTATAGGTTTTTCTATATAAATGGTTATAATAGTTTATTGCCAAGTGAGACTTTGATGAATAAAAATTAAATATCTTGAGTGTCTCCTCATGGTTATGATTTCTTAGTCATTAAAGATTTTAACTTGTAATAAACCATGTTACCATTTGTTCCTGATTGCATCAAAAAGCTAATTAGTGCAACTCACACTACATTGCATGTATAATTCCAAACTATTGTACAAAGTAAGAGAACTTTTTTTTTAATATTAATTAAAAACTAAAGTGGAAATTTTATATTCATTATGTAGTGACGTGGGTAACTTTTCAAAAACAATTATTCAATTGAGTGACAATAAAAAATAACTTTTTCTAAGATTTAATAAATCAACAATTCAACCAATTCTAATAAAATTCATAATTTCATCATAACTCCTTCAATCCATTTTTCAAACATGTTAATTTTATACCAAAAATACAACACACAATTCAATTCAACAGTTTCATATACAACTTGAATAATTTTTAACTTTCATATTAACAAGGAAGACAACAACAACAACATCAATTCAAACCCAAAAGGACTAATGACTTAGCCTAACCTAACCATTACATGACATGTCAATTCTTTCCAATTTACAAAGTCAAATTTTCCATTACACTTACAATTTTGCATAGTCTGGTAAAAAAATTTAAATAATATAAATCAACTAAATATTTAGACCTATTTCCAAAATTTCTCAAAAACCTACAAGCTAATCATTTTTCCAATTTCAAACACCATTCATAATTTATCATAACTACATCCAAACATTCCGAGGCATATTTATTCCAATAATAAAACACAATACATAATTCTATTGAGTAATCCCACATACAATTTATATTTTTAAAATACAGGTTTCCAAACTTCATTCCTATACTTTTAACATGATCAAAAAATTGATGTCTTCTCCCAAATGCAGGAGTGTCGAAGTAATAAATAACCCGGTAAGACCGGGGTCGAACCACAAGGAGGTTAATTGTATAAATTATGGACAATAATAATAACAATAACAATAATAATAATAATAATAATAATAATAATAATAATAATAAGAAGAAGAAGAAGAAGAAGAAGAAGAAGTTGATGAGAACTTTGAGATGGAAGATTAATGTAAGGATTAAACAATGATAAAAACAAATATCAAGGTTAGAGGATCCACTAATGGTATTTCAAACAAGTATAGTATAAACTCTTATTATTCAACTGGAAACCACATACAAAGGAGGTTTCAATCGGATGATTTGTCATTAATAGCTCATTATAAATTGTTAACATGATCATATTAATTATCTTATTTAAGTAACACTAAACTTTTAAATATTGTCAGGAATTCATGATACTAACTTATGTTAACAACAAATCAAGTTCCTTTCATAGCACAGGTGTAGGTTATACCATACAGTTGGGCTATGAGAGTGCCAAGCATTTGTTGTACCAAGTGTTAAACAGCACAAATCTAGATCAACCATTTAACAAGCAAGGTATTAAGAATTAATAAGATAAAAAGATAAGACATGTTAATATTAAACATCAAAGTCAATGTTGAGTTTACACTATACTTATTCTTACACTATTAGTATAACCTTTTCACTTGACATAAAAAACTTAGCTAAACATAATGAAGAAGAAAAACATAAATAAATAAAATAAGAGCATAAATAAGATACAAGTTAATTTAGTAAAGGAAAGGAAATGAAAAGCATAAACAAAATATTAATGAAAGCAAAACTTAAGAATTACATAAAACAATATAAAGAGAGAAATACAGAGCATGATCCTGATCTAAACAACTAAGATGCCTAAATGCATGGCAAATGCCTCTTTTATAGGCCAAAATTTGAAACTATTGATTTGATGACTAATTGTTGAGTGGGTGGCCAACTCTTAACTTGGTGAAAATTCTTATCTTCTTGTCTGAATAAAACGTCATTGCTAGCATCAGAACTGGAACCACTTGTACTCATGAAAGTTATCGGAAATTATCTTATCTTTCCAGAAAAAAAAATTGAGATCATTTGAACTTCTAGAACTCAAAATATGGGCTGAACACTGAACAATATCTTGGCTACAGAACAGATTCAGAATTTTCTGTTGTTGCTCTAATTTAGACTTGAAAATGGCCTTTTTAAATCTTGGACTCCACATGAAAGTTGTAGGCCTATGTCTTACCGAATGTTTCCAAAAATTTAAGGTCATTTAGACATCTAGAACTTGAGATATGATCCAATTACCGAACAGTGTTCCAGTTTGGACTACACCAACATCTATTTTCTAAGTTTGGCCCCCTCTTTGTCCTTTCAATTTCAATACTTAAACTCATCAATCATTCCTTTTATTTATGTGATAGGCCTGCATTTAAGATGGATATTCACCATAAATTAAAGGTATCTTATATTATTAGATATGTTATTATAAAACATGATTTAGTTAAGGAGTTATTGATACTTCAAGTGCAAAATGATGATATAAAACCTTGATAAAAATACACTTTTAAGTACTAATCACATCCCCCAACCAGCTTATTACTAGTCCCTAGTAATCAAAGCGTTAAAATAGAAAAATAATTTGCAAATTCCACAAAGCAAGGCATTCATCATTCAATTTCCATTAATCTATCCAGATAAACAAACTCTCATTAAATTCATATATCTGCTCAATACCTCTTAAACAAGATATTAATAAACCTTTCTTTTGTGCTCTAAATATCAACATATAGTTATAGGGTTTTACTTGGAAGAAAACAAAATTTTTGTTCTAATGTTTAAGGTTAACTTTCTTGGGTTAGGATTATTATCTTTTTCTTTTTTTCTTTTTTATTAAAATATATATACATATAACTTAAAACATAATGCATCTTTAACCCATTTAATAAGCTTTCGGCTAATGACTCCCAGACCAGTTGGTCTTAGGGCATTAGGTACGAGCTTAGTAACTCGGGTTGTAGATACTGATATGTAGATAGTGCAATGTTTGATTCCCTTAAGCTTTTCTTCTCAACCCATGTAACAAGCGTTGGGCCAATAGCTCCTAAGTCAGTTGACTTTAGGGTATTAAGTGTTAAAACATCGCTTTGGGCTTAATTGCTTAGGTTAGGGAGGCTACGAAACCAAACTTATCTACGTTTTTGTTTTTTTTATTTTTTATTTTTTGCAAATTATATACTATCTATTTCCCTTAGTTGTTACCTTTAACAAAAGAACATAAATAATATAATAATCCAATGTGCAACCCACAATCATATGTTAAAATATGTGTGTGAAAATAAAGATTTAAGAATACTTGTTAAATGAGCATATGAGCATAATCAAGTGATAACAATACGAGAGTTTGTAAACCTGAATATTTCAAGAAGTATTTTGATATATCTTATTAAGAATGTTTACTAAGATACGTCTCAAGAGTAACTTTAACAAAAGAACTCATTTTACTCTGTCATCCTAGTAACAACAGTTTTGCAAATAGTTTATGAAATAGAAAACACAATTAGTTTTTTTTTTTAAAATATCAACTACTACCCTTTCCCCCAACTAAAATGAGACATTGTCCTTAATGTCCTAAGGTAGAAAGATAGAGTATAGAAGACATCACCTAAAATAACAAACACTGACAAACCTGAAACACACTTAAACAAATATAAGAAACAATAAAACATAATAATAAAACCAAAAGACACAAAGTTTTTACAGATGAAGGCTCAAATCCAATCTAAGCTTTTTACAGCTTTTCTTAGTTGACCAATTTATACGACTTATAGAGGGATCAATTACAGGGATGAAAGATTGTAGTTGGTCAATCAATTGTTCAGTAGTAGCAGCAGAGATTATGTTTGTCATGCCGAAGATGTTAGAAGTTCCTGTTCCACAGCATAATCAAGAAAAGACAACAACTTATCATAAAAACCATTAACATTTAACAGACCTATGGGTTTATGATGAATGTGCAGTTGGGCCCGAGAGAAAATATGAAATATCTCTTTCAATGTGCCTAGACCACCTGGTAAGGGAATGAAGGCATCAGCATGGTTAAACACTGTATTCATTCGATCAGACATTGTGGAGACCTATAATTCCTCTCCAATTATTTTTTCAATGATGTCCCCTTGTGCTAAAGCTTTGGGGACAACCCCCAAAACTTGACTACCTCCTAAAAATACAGCTATTGAAACTCCTCTCATTAACCCAAGGCTGCCTCCTCCATACACTAAATGAATCTTTCACTCAGCTAGTACCTGATTAAGATGATTTGCTGATTCTAAAAACTCATTTTCTTTCCCAGGACTGGATCCACCGAAAACACAAATATTTCTTATGTGATGACTTGAGGAACTTGTCATTTCTACACACTTCTATATTTGATGAATGTATGGGTTGAGTAGAAATGAAGGGAAAGAAGAGAAGAATTTATAAATGAGAAATTAAAAATGCAATCATACCACCTATATGTAGGCCAACTATAGTCTCTCTTTATTTATTTATTTATTTATTTTGAAAAAACATGTGTATGTACAGTTAGTTGTGATTGTGGCTCACATCTTTTCTTGGTTTTACATCCAAGAATAGCTTAAACGCCCTCTATGGGTCGGGGATAGGCTTCCTATCCAGTTTTCTTAAAAACTGGCAAACATGGTCTTTTTTAGTCAGATTCCCAAGACTAAGTCGAGCATGTTCTTTATGGAATTATAGCCATAAATTATGAATTGCACGATGCACATCTCCACTAGAGTGTGTCTCAAGAGTCGATAGAATATTATCTAAAGACCTCTTACTCAGGCCATTCTTGATGAATTGTATTTTATCTTCATGGTTTACAAATACCATTCCTAAAAAAGACATGTTGCATTACAAGTCCATCTGTCACATCTGTGATAGACTTTCAGTCGTTTTGCACGATATTTCTTTGCAAAAGTGTTTTTACCTATTCCAGGTATGTATGAAATGAAAGAATTAGAGAACTCACCTAATAATCGGACCTTTGCTTTAATCAGCCAGCGAATATCTTTAGAAATTTCATGATTCATTAACAACCTCAATCTTGCACATCTAGCATGATAAATTTTTGTAATCGCATTCTAAGGCAAAGCAGGAAAATACTTTTTCAATTTTTCAAGAGTGGTGTCCATTTTTAAAGGAAAATTGGAGGAGAGATTCAAAGAAATAAGAAAGACCAAAGAATTGCACAAATATATACACAAATATTAGTTATCATGGGAAATTGAAAGAACTGACTTAAGAGTCATGGAGTACCGTTATCCGTCATTTGACCGAGCTGAGAGAGACTAGCAAAACAAAAGTCATACCAAAAAGAAACATAAAAACAATGTGAGAAAAAAAAAGAATCAATCTTTATATACAGGATCACCCAATTCAATAGGGTCATGTTCAATTGAAAAATTATCAAAGTAAACTTTCGAATGATGTCCATTTACCTTAAAAACATTGTCATTCTTTTGATTCTTGATATCACAGGCTCCATATGGATACATATATTTCACAATAAAAGGACCTCCCCATCTTGATCTTAGTTTTCTAGGAAATAATTGGAGTCGAGAATTATAAAGCAAGACTTTTTGACCAACATTGAATGTTTTTCTCAGTATTTTCTTGTCATGAAACTCTTTGATTCTTGCTTTATGAATTCTTGAATTTTCATATGCATCATTTCTTATTTCCTCAAGCTCATTTATTTGTAATTTTTGCAGCTGACTAGCATCATCAAGGTTTGAATTGAAAGCTTTAATAGCCCAATAAACTTTATGTTCAAGTTCGACAGGCAAGTGAAAAGGTTTTTCATAGACTAGTCTATAAGGTGACATACCTAATGATGTTTTATAAGCAGTTGGATAAGCCTAAAGTGCATCATTAAGTCTTAAAGACCAGTCTTTCCGATTAGGGTTCATTGTTTTCTCCGAGATCTGTTTGATCTCCCTATTAGCAAGGTCTACCTGTCCACTCGTCTGAGGGTGATAAGGGGTGGTAAATTTGTGTGTGATTCCATATTTTTTTCATTAAAGACTCAAATGACTTGTTGCAGAAATGTGTTCCACCATCACTTATCATGGCTCGAGGGATTCCAAATCGATTTAAAATATTTTCTTTTAAAACTTTATTACTATTTTATGATCATTGTTTTGCTTTGGAATTGCCTCTATCCATTTTGAAACATAATCTACCGCGACTAATATGTACAAGAAACCAAATGATGGAGGAAATGGACCCATGAAATCTATACTCCAACAGTCAAAGATCTCAATGACAAGAATAGGATTTAAAGGCATCATGTGATGTTTTGAAATAGATCCCAACTTTTAATAATTTTCATAAGTCTTGCAGAATGCATGTGAGTCCTTGAACATGGTGGGCCAGTAAAATCCATTTTGTAAGTTTTTGCAGTTGTCTTTCTTGATGAGAAATGGCCCCCACATGGATCAGAATGATAAAATTTAATGACACTGCTTACCTCATTGTCAGGAATACATCTTCGAAATATTTGATCAGGACAATATTTGAATAAATAAGGGTCATCCCATTAAAAGTTCTTCACTTCGTTCAAGAACTTTCTTTTGTCTTGGGTACTCCAATGAGCTTCTAATTTTCTTGAAACAAATAAAGATTCATCAGGAAACCAAGGCAATGTAGAGACAGAAAATAAAGATTCATCAGGAAAGTAGTCATCAATTGGTGTGATGTCAGATCTCGAATTGGTTGTCAATCTTGACAAATGATCTACGACAACATTTTTGGTGCCTTTCTTGTCTTTGATTGTGATATCAAATTCTTGAAGTAACAAAATCCAACGTACCAATCTAGCCTTAGAATCCTTTTTTGAAAGAAGATATTTCAAAGCTGCATGATCACTAAAAACGACAACAGGTGAGCCAACAAGATAAGATCTGAACTTGTCACATGTAAATACTACTGCAAGTAATTTCTTTTCAGTGGTAGTGTAATTCATTTGAGCATTATTTAAAGTTTTACTTGCTTAGTAAATCACATAAGATTTCTTATCTTTTCTTTGTCCCAAGACAGCACCCACGGCATAATCATTAGCGTCACACATTATTTTAAAATGTAGTGACCAATTAGGAGGTTGAATGATAGGAGCAGAAGTAAGCAAGCTTTTAAGTTTAACAAAGGCTTTTTCACATTGTTTGGTCCATTCAAAAATATTTTCCTTTGTTAGAAGGTTACATAATGATTTAGATATTACACTAAAATCTTTGATGAACCTTCTGTAAAAGCCAGCATGTTCTAAGAATGATCTAACATCTTTAATAGATTTTGGTGTTGGCAAGTTAGCGATTAACTCGATTTTAGATTTGTTAATCTCAATTCATTTTGATGAAATAATATGACTAAGTACAATGCTGTTTATTACCATAAAGTGATATTTTTTCCAATTCAATACAAGATTCTTCTCTTCACACCTGTTCAAAATCTTTTTCAAGTTAGTTAAACAATCATCAAATGAATCACCAAAAATAGAAAAATCATCCATAAAAATCTCAAGAAAAGATTCAACCATATCACTAAATATGTTAAGCATGCATCTTTGAAATGTGGTTGGTGCATTACATAATCCAAAAGGCATTCTTCGATATGCAAAAATACCAAATGGACATGTGAAAGTAGTCTTCTCTTGATCTTCTAATGCTATTTCAATTTGGTTGTAACCTGAATAGCCATCTAGGAAACAATAAAATTCATGACCTGCAACTCTTTCTAGGATTTGATCCATGAAAGGTAAAGGGAAATGATTTTTTCTATTCATTGAATTAAGTTTCTTATAGTCAATGCACATGCGCCAACCAGTAATAGTCCTAGTTGGAATTAACTTATTTTTCTCATTTGTTATCACGGTGACTCCAGACTTTTTGGGTACAACTTGGGTAGGACTTACCCATTTACTGTCAGAAATAGGATAAATTATTCTATTATCTAAAAGCTTAATGACTTTATCTTTCACTACTTCTTTCATATTAGGATTAAGCCTTCGTTGTATTTCTCTAGAGGGTTTGGCATTTTCCTCCAAATAAATCATGTGTGTGCAAATCAAATGTCTAATTCCTTTTATGTCAACTATGGTCCATCCTAATGCATTTTTGTGCATTTTCAGAGTTTGTAATAACTTACCTTCTTAATGTGCATTAAGTTTTGAAGAGATTATTACCGGAAAAGTTTTAATTTCTCTAAAAAATGAGTATTTGAGATTGAATGTAACGGATTCAAATCAGGTTTTGGTGGTTAAACACTTGAAGGTATGGACTCAATTGATCATGGTGGCAATTCTTCAATTTATGGTCTCCAATTACATGCCTTTGATTCTTCCTGAAAATAGACCATTTACAAATCGTCAGATTCATCAATCTCAATTTCACTAGAAGTGGTTTGAAATTGATCATGAACTAATTTTTCAATAAAGTCCACTTCCTGTAAATCATTATCATCTCCAGGTTGCTTGCAAATGTTGAAAATATTCATCTCTAATGTCATGTTTTCAAATGATAATTTCATCAGCCCATTCTTACAATTAATCAATGCATGAGAAGTTGCAAGAAATGGACATCCTAAAATAACATAAATTGAATTACATGCTTCAACAGGTTGTGTATCCAAGACAACAAAATCTACAGGGTAAATGAATTTATCAACTTGTACTAACACATCCTCAACTATTTCTCTAGGTACTTTTACAGATCTATCAGCAAGTAAAAGAGTTACAGAAGTTGATTTTAACTCACCTACATTAAGACTTTGAAAAACCGAATAGGGAAGTAAATTCACAGTAGCTCCAAGATCAAGTAAAGCTCTTTCAATTTTATGTTCTCCAATAAAGCAAGAAATTGTACTAAACACCTAATAAAAGAGAAAGGTTGCTTTATATAGTAGGATTTACTTTATTTCTTTCCCTATGTAACAAAGTAGAACTCTAGAGTTTATGTCAATAAACCCTGAAAATTGGCTAGTTTGAATTTGTAAGCAAGCAAACAATACATAAACCTCTTGATAAGGCCAAAACATAAATTGTAATGGTTTGTATCTCTTACCTAAGTAAGAAGGCATCACTAGACTTTGACTAAAAGAGGAATATGTCTCTTAATAGTTCTTTATTTGGCTTGGTTAGAACTTGAGATAGTTGAATCATGTTTAAAATATTTTGGTATTTTTATTATTCTCCAAAGAGCTCTTTCATATTATCCAAAAGGGTTATATTATCCAAAAGGGAAGAGGCCATCTTCTTCATAGGTAATTTTCACCTGGTACAACCCTAGGAACTACCTAGACATTCCTTTTAATGCATTACTTATAATTGCCTATTGGAAATTCAATATGTGCAATTTTGAAGGTGAAAGAGAAGGTTGATTTCAGTTAAAATAGGTTGCTTTAAGAGGTTATTAAAGAAAGCTTAAGGTTTTTTGAAAAAAATATATGGTCTGTGTTAAAGAAATATTGAGGATGTTAGAAAGGCTTTAGATTTTTAAGAAATTTAAGGGTTATGATCAAGAACTAATATTAATTACATAGTAACATTGGAATTCATGGAATCCTAAATGTCTCTTCTAAAATAGCATAGCATGCATGATTTAATTGACTAATATGTTAGACAAAAAAGCATGGTTAACATTTTGACACATCATTAATAGTTGATTTATTTGATCGAGATTTCGAGTGTGTTTGGCATTGTGGTAGTGGTTGCTTTTCAAATAGCTTTTCGTGCCGAAATACATGCCAATGATGTTTTTTCATTTTTTAAAAATTATTTTTGACATCAGCACATCAAAATGATCCAAAAAGTACAAACCGAACTTAATTTTAACAAAAAAAAATTTTAATTTGGGCAAAACACCGTTTGGAACGCAATGCCAAACGGTGTTTTCAGTAGTAAAATGATAAGGAATATTCCTTCATTTATTTTAAAATAAAGGAGTATGTAGGATATTATTTATATTTAAAATAAACATATAGATGATAATTAAATAAAAATAATAGTTGTTCATTATCAAGTAGAGAAAAGAATCCTAAAATTAATCATTAATAGTAAGATGAACCATGAATAACAAAACATATATTTGAGTACCTTATGTCTGTCTTGATGAATGAAATGCTATCTGTCTTTATATATATATATATATATATATATATATATACACGCGCGCGCGCGCACTTGGTGGTATTGGTTCATGATTTGGATTCTGGATCTTCTCATGAGACGACTGGTCTAATGATGCACATGAAAATCCGAACATTTCAAAAAGAACTGGTAGGAGAAATCGACTAATCATATAGCAGAACACAAGGAAATTCTACAATTCTATTCTTGAAGCACTTTGACCATTCTGATGCAATCAATGACAACAAAACCGAAGAACCTTGAAGTAGAAGGGAAACTGAAAATTCCCACCAAGGACTCAAGTTCTGCTATAAATTCTAGTTTTCGTCTCAGTCCCACATCGCCAAGTGAAAAAAGAAACAAATTACTGTGTAAAATCTTTTTTTCATGTGTATCAAATGGCTAGTGTAGTAGTTTTTTTGGATTTTAAGGTTAGTCCTTTGCAACAAGGATCAGGATAGCTTTGGAAGAGAAGGGAATCAAGTATGGATCAAGGAAAAAGGACTTGAGCAACAAGACATCTCTTCTTCTCCAGATGAACCCGGTTCATCAGCAAATCCCAGTCTTGATCCATAATGGAAAAAGACCCATATGCGTATCAATGATCATAGTTTAATATATTGATGAGGCTTGGATCCATAAATCCGCATCATTGCTTTCTGATCCTTGCCGACGTACACATGCCAGGTTTTGGGCTGACTGTATTGACAAGAAGGTAAGCTTCTAGAACTGAGTTGTTTTCTTATTATGATTAAAAAATATGTTTTGTTCAATCTATCTTTGTTGCCATGCAAATTGCTTTCGTGCAGATTTATCCTTTTGAACGGAATTCTCTATGGGCGTCTAAAGGTGAAGTCAAAGAATTATCAAAGAAGGACTTTATTGACCACTTCAAAATCTTGGAAGGAGAAGCTGGAGACAAGATATCCTTGCCGCTTATTACATCCTACCGCTTCTTTTACAGTTTTGAAACCTTGGAAACTTCTGTATCTTAATCAATATTAGAAAATAATATAAATTATATTTTAAAATTTTATTTAATAATTTAAATTTTTAAATTAAAATAATTTTTAATATGTTATTAGAGCTTTGATGATTAAATGATTACAAGTTTTAATTTTATTATTCTTATTTATTTAATAAATATTAAGTATAAAGTAATATGAATCTATATAAGTTTTAAGTATAATGAGGTTAACGATTGATTTTTATCAATAGATCTTCTAAAGAACTTAATTATAAAATACTTATTACTAATGTGTTATAAAATAATATAAAATATATTTTAAAATTTTATTTAATAGTTTAATTTATTGATTTGGGAAAAAAAAAATTTATAGTAGAGTATCTTATGCCAAAGCGGGGGTGAGAGTTGCCTTGGAAAAGGAGAGTGTCCGTAAGTGATCAGCAAAAGGCTTGTGAAGTCATTTTGCAGATAAAAACATAAACTGGGGGTCGAATAAATATGTAGCAGTGCAAAAGAAGCTTGATAATATTGTGCATTTTGTGTTTATTAACTTGTTGTGGAACTGTAATCGGTTGGTTTTTTCAGCCTGATGAAAATAATAGGGTTCTTAGAGGATAACGTTTACGGGATGAAAATCACCAGGTGTCCCTCTATGTGTTGACTTTAAGCTTGAAAACTGAGTTTGTAGGACCTGTGTGTTATTCAAAGGAAGGCGTGGGCAAGGGCTTGTTTGGTATGAGATAGAGAAGAAAAGAGCTGTTGGTTTTGTGATTGAAGGATGGGAACGTTGGTTTGAAGCAATTTTATGTTTGAATAGCCTTGTTTTACGTAAACATGGACGGCTACCCGCAGACGAAGAAAAGGAAGACGGCTAATCCAGTTGTATTATCGTGCGAGAATTTGAAGCTTCACCATATCTTCAGCAAAAATCAAACCTGGCATCAATTACTTTCATGTCTGTAGAGGGCCCTTTTTTTAAGAAAATCCTTTCACCAATTCAGCCAAGATAATAATAAAAAAATAAAAATAAAAAAAATAAAAACACCCTGCAACAGATCACAGCGACAGCCATGGCAAACTATGCACTCCCTAACATTTCTCAATTATCACACGCTCTTTTGTCGCGAAGCACCATCATCAACCAATAAATTCCCTTGTGGGAAATGAAAATTTCTCCATTTCTCAATTTACTCTTTATTTATTTATGGAATAGGTAGAAGAGGACATGATATTAAATCACAAACGAATTCCCTTGTGGGAAATGAAAATTTTTGTATTACGTAGTAAGGAAAAGTAAAATCCCAATAAATTTAGTCAAGGCCGGGCAACCCATGTACAGAGAAACAGGGTAACGAAGACAAGCTGAAGGTGATCAAGAGAAAATCAAACACAAAAAGAGTGACATGAAGCCTTATTGTGTAGTAGATTTGCGTGCGATGTAATAAGTTCATTCAATCCCAAGCTTCTTCCTGTGCTCCAGAACAAACTCGTAGGCCTTGTATGGGTCAGGCAGGTTCTTGGACACACTTTCCTTTTGCAAACATCTCTTACCCCATTCAACAAGTTTGGGGCACTCTCTAGCAAATCTGAAGTTCCCAAACGTCTCATAAGTATGGAAGTACCCATAGAAAGGAACAAGGGCAACATCAACAAAGCCAAAGCCTTCTCCTCCAAAATAGGGCTTGTCTCCAAGCTCTCCTTCTATTACTTTGAAGAACTCGATGAGGTCCTCCGCGGCTGCTTTTTTGTTATCACTGCTTGGTGACCATACCAACCGTCTAATAAGGCTATAAATCTGCATTATATGATCCCAGTTTTTCAAATCATAGAAGTTGATTTTGAAGATATTGCCTTATTAGTGAATATCTTATCATATATATATATATATGATGCTATAAGATGGATCAACTGATTATGATATGGATGGACACAAATGATCTTTTAACATAGAAATTAGAAGCAGCAGCAGCAAAGAGGGGTGGGGGGTGTGGAACAAGATGATTCAGTACCTTTTTGTCAATTAAGTGAACCCAAAACCTTGCTCGAGTTCTCTCCTGAACATCTGAAGGCAGCAACGGAGACCTGTCATTCCAGACTTCGTCAATGTACTCAACTATGATCATCGATTCACATATGGGCTTACCATTGTGGATCAAAACGGGGATTCGCTTATGGACTGGGTTCATCTCTAGAAGCAGAGGGCTCTTGTGTGGCAAATCCTCTTCCATGGACTCATACTCGATTCCTTTCTCAGCCAGTGCTATTCTCACTTTCATTGCAGCAGTACTAGCCCACGAATCTAGTACTTTTATTCCTGCCATTAATAAACAGCTACCTTCAAAAATATGGAAATTCAGATGGCTTGTTGCTTTCGTGTTGTTGTAAGTATTTTCTGTTAGTGCATGATATAGGCAAAAGCAAGCGTTAATTAATTAATTAATATATATATATATATCAAGAAACATTCAAGCTGTCCTATTGAATGTTTCTTGCATAAAAGATTTCCACAATTTCGAGATCACAGTGAGAGTGCCATTGGTTGCATCATTCAGTGTTGTTTTTACAGGTCTTAATTTTAACGTTCTGGTCAAAGTTTTGCTTAGTCTAATGTACGTGCAGATGTAGAAGCGGCTTGTAAATATGTCTCTCGCCATACTTTGAAAAGGAAGAAACAAGGGAAAAGGGTAAGGAAATCAAGTTTTGTGCATAAAAGTCACCAAGGATCAGCTATGGCCAAACAGAGTTTAACATTTAGGCAGCATGTGGCTCAAACTAGTACTCTTATCAAAGCAATGATCCAGAGGTGATCCTGGAGATTTTAGAGGTGCTCTGGGACTGCAAAGCACAATATTAACCGTATATAATGCCGTCCCACTCATCGAAGGGAGAGCTATACGAAGAAAGAATGAAACCAAGGAACAATGCTGGTTTGTATGGAATATCTTGTAGCTGAAATTTTTACATTAATGGTTGAAATCCAAGAGTTAAGCGCGGAGAATAGCAATTTGGTTCATGAAATTACAGATTTGAAGAAAACATTTGCAGATAGTTTATTGCAAGTAGGGGTGGCACAATTTACGAACGTGATGGATACCGACCCAACCCAACCTGAATGGATGGGTAATTTTTTAGTCTAAAGAATAATAAGTGAAGTATGGATACTGTCAAATTCGATCTGAAACCCACCTAAACCCAATATATAAATATATTTGTAGAATATTTTTATTTTTTTAATATAATATGATATATACAACCCTTAATATTAATATAAAACACACACACACACATATATAAATGATATTTATCATTTTATCATTTAATATACATATAAATACTTCAAATATACATTAACTATTTTATTTTTTATTGATTAATAAATAATAGTAGATAATGGATACCCATGGAATACCCGAAAGCTGATGGATAGTTTATAAATATCTAATTTTTTTACACGATAAATAATGGATAGTGTATAAATATATATATATAAAAAAAAAAAACTTTGACTCCTATGTAGCTTTATCATCCCTAATAGATAGTTTATAAATATTTAAATTTTTTACACGATAAATAATGGATAGAATATAAATATAAAAAATGCGTTGACCCGTATGTAGCTTTACCATCCCTAATGACAAGCGAAATGGGAGCAAAATCTTTTGAAGCTTGATGTGTTCATATGTTTTTCACAAGACAACTAGAAAGATAATTTATGGAAAAATATCAAATAAGAAGATAGAAAACTAATACACAAAAAAAAAACATAGAAAACAATGTTTAATCACACATTCCCGATAATTTTTATTTTGATCCATGAGTTCATTTTATTTATTTTTCAATCCATGTCTTTAAAGGTTGCCTAAAAATGTCAATGAGTGAAAAAAGTATTGGTTAAGCCACTTTTAAGCGATGAAAGCTGTCATTTTTTATGTCAATAGATTTCATTCAACGAGAGAAGTTTGATAGGGGTTATTTTGAACCTTCATCTTGCCTCGAAAACCATATTGGGGTTGAGAAAGAAAACTTGATATCATGTTTTCAAACTAGATTTTGGGGCTTCTGGCTTAACGGATTGGTTTTCTAAGGTTTTAAGGATGTTTATTAGGTGTTTTGGGGACAAATTAAATGAGAAAATAAATTTTTCACACCCAAAAACTCTTATCCATGATTTTTCAGTTACCATAACAGTGGCTAGCTTCTGGATAGGCAGACGGTGTGTAGTATGTCACCTTAGACAACACGTCACCAACCTCTATATATATATATATATATATATATATATATATTTCATCCTCCCTTTACAAAAGAAAAAAAAAAAAAAAACAAGAAGTTAGCTTATGCTTCTGTGCTTTTTTTAAGGCCTTACGCATGTTAAGCAATCTAGGCTCGCACATGTTAAGCAACCCAAGCCTGCATGCCTAGCCTGGTCATTTTTAGGGCTTTTTTTTCCTTTATAATACCCCATGCCTAAATAGGGAGAAGAAGAGGATATATAGTAGGCTATGTCAGCTCCAAACCGAGTATGAAATAAACTGTATGAATCAAGGACTCTATCACCCTTCTAATACCAGTATTCCATTTTCTCAATCATTTATTTTAGTTTAGCATTGTCATTCATCATCTAATGTTTTTCTTGTGCAGAATCCTTAACAAGAACAACTTGCATGGAGATCAACGAGTCCACACTAGCTATGTCTAGCCACGTGACTACCCCAACACCTCTTCATCCAAAGACCTTTTTATCTCTCTCTCAGGGTAAGTCCTTGTATCCAAGAGAATAAATATAAAAAAAGCTTACAAAGGTGTTGAGGGGCTCTTAATGGCTGAGTCTTTCAATTTAAGAGCACTTCTTCAATTAAGGTGGGACCCCAAGTCATTATAAAAGGAGTAGAACTGCAAAGGGGAGTTAATATCCGATATCAAGGTGTTACAAGGCACTTACTCCCACCTCAGTCATCCTTGATGTTGCCTCTCATTGGAATAGACAAAGGGTCCTAGTCGTTTCTGACTCTAATGTTAAAATGATTACACCTCTTGCCAGCATTCTAGCTCCACCCAGTCAGATGCTCAGTTCCTATGCTTATTGGGTCTTCCAACCAAGTGATTTATGCCATGGATGTGGATGATTTCTTCTCCAGGTTAAACCTAGATTATGCTCTTCTATACTTTCCCAACTTTAATAAAGAAGAGAGAAGGATAATGGAGTTTATCTTGTAATGGAGGTCCACCCTAGGGCTTGGTGGACTATAGGTAATGGATACCTTGGACAGGTTGCCCACCCTCCCTTTTGACATCAGCACTCTAACAAACCCCAACTAACAACGCCATTTGGTTATAACTGGGCAGATGATCTTTCAAGTATGAATAACATTTTTATACAAATTTTATTTTCTATGAACTAGTCTTTGATAATAAAAATTAACTCATTTTGTTATTTTTTGTTATTTAGACCTTCATGATGTGTACCCATTCGAGAAGTCGATGGGTTGAGAAGAGAAGAGTCATGAAAAAAGGTCATTAAGCACTATCATGCTGATAGGGCTAGGATTTGTAGACTGGGAGAGGATAAAGTTGCTCAAGATGTTAAGGTAAAGGTTATCAAGGCTACCCATACTCAACTATATTGGGAATTAAAGGGACGGACTTACATCCTAAGCTCAGTTCAAGAGAAATATGGGGAGGCATACAATCTAATAAACTTCTTAGAGAAAAGGGTAAATGAGCTCAAATAATCCAAATAAGTATTGAGGGAAAAGATATAAATGACAAAAAAAGATACACAAAACTTGGGTCTAAGGATAGAGACATTGAAGAATTCTTCTCAAGAGTTCTATGCTGAGTATGGGGAGTCTGCTCTTTAACAAAGACCATTGGGGATAGACTCTTTATCTTCAAGTCCAACTTGTACTTCTTCAATCTATCTAAAATAATATAGGTGGACTTCAGGGTGTCTTTCCCTAATGATCAAGTTCCTCACTTTGAGGATGTCTTCCCTACAAGAGTTATGGTGGCCAAAGATGGTGTTTATCTTGTTTAGGAGTTGGGTTGGACATGTAAAAGTCTTTTTTAAGTATAAATAATTTGTGTTTCTTTATTTTGTTTTTCCTGGTTATATAGGGCTTTTCATCATGTAATAAATATTATGACTCTAAGCTTTGGATTTGGCCTAAGAGTTACATTGTGTATTATTTTATTCTTTTCTAAGTATTATGTAAGGCCCTATAATAGATTTAAAACTTTTATAGGTAGTCTATATTAATATATTCTTAGATGGTCTATATGGATCCAACGCTCTACATTTAAAAAAATATATGAGAGGGACTTCTTTTAGGCATCTTTTATGGGTTCGAAACCATACTCGAAAAAAATTTAGACCACAAAATCCAAATAAATATAATATATCATTATTTAAATATTCAAACAATGTTTATACTGATAATCTGAGTTGTTTTAAAATTACCAACTTAATTGTTTCATGTCATCTCCTAAATTGTTTAATTTGAAAAATATGCTAAAGAGTTGGGTTCGCTAGCTGCTAAGAATCTCTCTGTGGCCTAAACATTTTTCTTTTAGTTTAAAAAAATTTTGGAGCAGCCCATGGGATAGCACGGCCACCACCTATCAAGGATGGTCTAAACTTGGCCACGACAAATGCTAATCAATTGCTACTTGACCAGTTACAAAATATCAAGTCAAGACTATACTTGCGTTTACACTCTAGTTGAACTTATGGAGTCACAGGACAGCAAAATAGAGAACAAACTTAAGCAGAGGAAAGCTATATGACCACCTGTTTAGCCACATAATCAACCCAGAACCTAGCATGAGCCCTCTCGTAAAGATCAGATGGAAATAAAGGAGATTTGTGATTCCAAACTTCATCAATATGCTGAATTATTATGGGTGACTCAGAAATCGGGTTTCTTTTATGAACCGAAACAGGAACTTTCTTGTAAACCGGATTCATTTCTAGAAGCGAAGGATTCTTGATAAACAAATTCTATTCTCGGGACTCATGATCCATTTCCTTCTCCGCCAAAGCAATTTTCACCCTCATTGCAAAAGGGCTTAGCCCAAAAACCCAGTAATACCAATTCTTGTTCCATCACTATCACACTGCTTATTTGGTGTCAGTTTTGCATTTCCCATATTTATAACTGAATACCAGAGGATATGTTCTTTGTTGAATACTTTCCCAAGTATGTCTACGTTCTTGGAGAAGTTGGCATTGCTTGCACAAGGCCAAACAATTGTGTTTTAAAATTTGACCAATTGGCCAAGAAAGGAAAGGAGCACGAAGATGTTGGCAAATCCAGGCTGGAAGCTTGTGTAATTAGATTCTTGAACCCTGTCAGTATATACCTGCGTGAGCATCAATGTCAGATGACCAGCTTCAGAGAAATATCTTATGAAAAAAGCCAACGCGCTAGTTTTATCGTATTGAAAACGTCAACAAGCACAAATGAGATTATAGATTGAACAGAAAAGACTACAAAAAAAGGCCCGTTTTATGCCACATCTTTTTTATCTTGATAACTTTCGACCTCCTTTGACAACCTGATTTTTTTTTTATTATTATTGTGTCATCATAAACCACTTGATTCGGGTTTAGTCTACCAACTAGTCTTGGCTGGAAACACATGTAATTGGATTTTTGTAACCCCCATCCTTGGTTGACCACCAATTTCAGAGGTCCAAAGTCAGAATCAACGCGTTTGTTTTCTAAATCCATGATATTTAGCAAAAGCCCAATCCTTTGCATGACCAAAAGATAACATGAATGGAGTTCTTCGATGAAACAATTTTTACCACATATTTTGTAAGTTTTCAAATGAACTTCTTGAACTCAAGGTAACTTTTACCTGATAATGGCAGCTAGCCACAACTTGAAATAGAAATATCAACTAGTAAAGACTTCTGATTTACTTGTTTTTACCCTTCAGACTTTTATATTTCTCCAACTAATTACCCGCCACGGAGTACTAAAAAAGGCTCGAGTAAGTAAGGAACGAACACTATAACTAAATCAAGTTCAAATAAGACCACTCTATTCTAGTTTAACATAAATGTCAAATAAAGCACAATCCGTGTCTGCTGTATTTAGGACCTTAATACCTGGCAACCGAACCAATTTGTATGAGATATGCAGATTCTCGTGCCCAACAAAATGAATAATCATCAATGCATGGCTAATAGAAAGCTAGAAACTGACAAAAGGTGGTGACAAAATATTTCTCAATTACTATAGTCCCTCAAACTTAGATTGCAATTTAATTATATCTGCAACAAATTAAAGAAATTAGATGTATGAAAACCTCGCTCTTCAAAGAGATAAGCCCAGATGCATACCCCTGCCTGCAATGTCGCTCTAGCTGTGATTTTCCATGACCATCATACATGCCATGCAGCTCTACTTGATAACTTGAAAAAAAAAATGCAAAAAGCAAAAGCATATGATAACCCCCTTGCCTCCCGATACATATTCAGCTTCCATGGAAACAGTTAATTTGAAATGGACTTAGGCATGTAGCAAACCAGCAAATAAAAGATCCATGCCTCATATCAGACTGTCCCAGAATAGATTGCAATCAAATGCATGCTCCACTGAAGAAAACAAAATACCATGTGCAGAATAAGGAAAGTGGTTGTACCAATTAAACATCAACAGTTCAAAGAAGGGCGGAAGGAGCGAGCTGTACAAGGGATAAAACCATGCCAAGCTTGAAGGACAAATTAATGAGATCATATATTCCAGCCACATTTTTATGAAAAAATTCCAATGCATTCATAAAATGAGGATTGTATGCTAAGATATTGCTAAAAAAAAAGGTAGAGTGCAAAATCTATAGGATTACTGACTTTATCTCTGCCAAAAGCAACTTTAAAACCATGTCATGCTTGAAAGACAAACTCAATGATAGTATACATTCAAGGACTATCCAGACACATTTTAATGGAAAAATTGCAATGCATCCATAAAATAAGGATTGTATGCTAAGATATTGCCAAAAAAGGTATAGTACAAAATCTATAGGGTTCCTCACTTATTCTCTGCCAAAACGAACTTTACAGCCTTAAGGAAGAAAATTTTTGCAAGATTTTGAAATCAGCCTTCTCTTCTCAGCACCAACAATGGTGCGCCTACCAGTATACCATATTGCCGTGATAAAGAATTAAAAAGACAAGATAATGACCTCTTGTCACTGCCAGCACTTGCCCAGAGATGCAGGTCACAGCAGATCCCCAGTTATTAATTATCTCAAGAAAAGATATCACTGTCAATACATCAATTAGCGATACAGATTATACACCAAGCTCCTCCAGTGACAAAATCAAGAGACTGCAAAAATATCATTGCAGAAAAGTTATGGTCAGCCAAACTCAGATATCAAAAACCAAAAAAAAAAAAAAAAACACCTCAATTACCAGTTGAGTTCACCGAAACTCCAGAGCAATATCATTTCTCTTGACTAAATAACTGGAGGCGTTTGACTAGGTCCTCTTTCAATGACTCAGGAATTTGTGGAATATAAGTTCGTTTGGCATCTGCAATCAACAACTTCCTGCATTTCAGAAGCACAAAGGGAAACCAGTTTAAAAGCCATAACCTAAAATCTCATTTAGATTGCTGTATTTAATTGGACAAAGCAAGCAACCACCAGAGAAATATAACAAGAATGGCACAAGTTTATTGAGAACCTTTCCCGTCTCCTCCCATCAAAGAACAATACTAAAAAAAAGGTCAAAACACTGACAGGAAGAAATATTTAACTTGTTCTAAATAGGCTTTCTTGCAATGTTAATGTCATATTAAAGAGAAGACCCTAAAAACATATTTTTCATTACATGGGTTGCGATTACAAGTGGCATTGTCTAAGAGGAGAAATTACTAGCATCACAACTCTGAACATATATGAAACTGTACAGAAGTCAAATTAATCAAGACTTACTTTAAATCAGTACCACTTGGTTTGTTTCCTGCTTCTTGAATACATGACCTCTTTCTCACACGCATGAAATTGTATACCTTATCTGACAAACCGCATGATCCCAAAATGGAAGATGCTTCTTGGTTGAGGCTAAGACAAGATAAAGCAGCCCATAAACAAACAAAAAAGTTAGTAGGAAAAGCAAACATGATTAACGAAATAGTGAGTATACAGATAATAAGCATTCAAACATCCAAAAATATGAATATAGCAACATCTAGTTTCAACAACTTATAATGAAATGGCTACCAATGAAATGGTTTAAGAAGAAAACATCAAAATACTAGGCTTTAGTATGAGGATCCAAAAGACCAACAAAAAGCTTAGTAGCAAACTTGAGTTTTTAAAATTACAGAATAGCCACAACCACAAAATTTAATAAACACAAATCAAGCAAAATAAAAATTGAATGCATAATTTAGGAAATTTAGGTCATACTCCAGAAGCTAATCGGTTCAATAAATGAGACTTCAAAACAGATTAAGTATAATACAACATACACTTCTTTGAATTCTTCAACTTTGGCTAGAGATTGAGCATCCTGCGAAAGCAAAATGCAGGATTCCTCCTTAGCTTTCTCTTCAAACCTGAAATGTCAGCGTGATACTTCATACCACCATTTTGCAATTCAAGTTGATCATGTCCTCTTCCTGGTGTCAACTTGCTTGTTGTATCATTACTGTCACAGATTTGTGGCTTTACAGAATTACAAGCACCATTTTGAGAATGACCATTTTCACTTGCTGCTGCAAATGTGTGGTGGGTCTCACCTTCAACAGCATCAACATTTTTATGCTTTTCAAAGCCATTACTGCTTGTCACTGTTGATACACCATCTTGTCACATATCTCCACATGAACTGTCTCTTTCAACATTCCCATTCATTTCCTTGTTTGACACTTATGAGGGATCAACCTTTCCATTACAGATGAAGTAACACTTTGGATCCAGAGTTCCCAACAAAACTGAACTTTTACCGGTGAGCTAGAAGGCACTCTATCAATCTAGACATGGCTGAAATATCCTTTCTTGAAGATTGTTCAACCTGTGGTTTTGTAGGCAGTGCTTTCAAAGGAACAGCAGCCTTTGAACTTTTAGATACTTCACTGCCATTCAATTCGCATGATTTTACTCCATTGGAGGGTAAAAGCAGAGTCAGCAGATGCTGGCCTTTGGTTAGTGCGAGAAAAGAAAGAATATGAGGCCTTCTCTGACAAGACCTCCTGCAGTGTTGAGAGTGTCACATACGAATCATTGCAGCAATACCACTGACCGATTGCATCCTGCACACAAATATATGGAAATGGTATCAATAAAAAAAAATTGA